>VYZU01009240.1:32674-71224 GCA_013401355.1 Ceyx cyanopectus
TTCATCTCCAGTATTAATTTCCTGTTAACGCATGCTCAGTTATTACTCTTTTCTCCCTTCCTGCTTTGTTCTTAAGTAGCTACATGGTCTGTTTATGATCTGCATTAAATGATAAGAGACAGACTACAAGAATCTCTGAGCTCACCAGAGTATTACTATATTATGAAGTGGATACTTCCTTACAGGAAGGATGAGCTTTTTATTAATACTGGAGATGAAGGATGCTAAACACAGCGCATTTCCATGTATCTTGTTACAGCTCATTTTCAAAGCAGGACAAACACTGTGTGTTTGCTGATAACATATGACTGTTGCTTTCATAATAATACTGACTGAGAATTCAGAAGTAAGGGAACAATGAACTCTCAAGCATCATTCATGGAATTCACTTTTGCCTTGATTCCCAGATTACTTTAGTGTTACGTATTTTATAAAGCAGGAATTTTAGAAGCTTTAATACCAGTAACCAACATGGTACACAAAATGTAGTTTGACTCTTAGATCCTTGTTTAAGCATCTTGAATGTGAGCAAACTGCTGCTGGCTTCATTGATGAACGCTGACTACGCTGAAAAAATTTGGTATTTATGGCAAGTTATTTAAGCTGTGAATCAATACTTAGGCTCTGAAGTTCAGGCTTCTTTTTTTACAGTCTTGGGCTGGTCTAAGAGATCCTATAGCAAACTCCAGAAAGACACAAGGCTTAACAACACTGTCCCTCTCTCAAAAGTGTCCTGGTAGTGTTTAATGTTCTAGTTTTAAGATGCAACATTGCCTGCTGGAGAACGATAGGAGGATTAACGTGATTTGCTAAGTGTTGCACAACATCAGCATCAGACTCAAAGCTTTAGCCCGTTCTGCTGGAATCATAAGCTGTTGACTTCTCGTGCTCATAAACCTTTCCATCAGATTTGCAAAGGTGTATATGAAGCAGGATGCAGAAAACACCATTCCTCAAGTTGCTTTCTTAGAAGTAATTTAATGGATTATAAGACACTGAAATCACTTACTGAGCAGAGTTCAACTAAAAAAAAAATGTATCAGATGCTACACTCTGTTACATTGGCTTTTTTAATGCTGCTAATTGCCACAAGGGAACGTGTCCAGCCAGGGGAGAAGATAATGAGAAATGCAATCACAGTGACACAGAAGTGTTTGCTTTTCAACCCAGTTTACCAGAACAGTCAGGGTGACTCCTGTGACCTCTTTGGATAGAAGATGCTTCTGGACAGCTCTACCATTTGGGGCTGAGTCTTATGAGTAAAGTGGAATGATGAAACTTATGCTAGTGTGTGATTGTTCTTGCACCTCTGAAACAACACTTGGGGTTAAGGCTGGGTTTGCAGTGCCCGTGGATCCGCCCTTCGCTCTTCGCAAGTTCTGAGGATCTTTCTCTGTGCACCACTGGTAAAGGCTGCAAAAACCAAACCCAACTGTGAAAGCAATCTATATTTCTGCACATTTGAACAGAATAAAATATTAGGTGCAAGGTGTGAGTTTTCTGTTTGTAGTATTGCAAGCACCATCCTGTACTAAAGGCCAGGTCTTAGCCAAGTTATGTAGCATAAGCAGCTGGTGAAGGGGATGGTTGTTATTTCATACCCATTAAGCAAGAAGCCAAGGTAGCTACTGCAGCAAGGCTGACAGTTATGAACAAATGAATTCCATGCAGGCTGGGGCAGATAAATTCCATCACTTGTCTGCACAGGTATGAGATGGTCATTAAATTGCTTTATTGCTTCTCTAGGACCTCTGGTCCTTCTTTTCAAGTGTGACTATTTAAATTTCACATTCTGTCTCTCCCTATATAAGACAACAAAAGGCTTTAAATTTTCCAAGACATTGCACATGCAATCTGTAACTGTTAATTTTGCTGAACATTTCAGTAAACTTGGATATGCTTCTGGATGGCTCTTCAAGGCTGAATCTTTACCTGGTGTCCAATTTGTTGGCACAGTGAGGAAACTCTTCTCTGCAGTGTTACTTCAGCCTCAGAATCTGAGTGGGCTGATTTAAAATAAATGTTCAGCTATCCTGCTAATGCAGTCCAGAGGGAAAGATAATTAACTTCGGATTCCATTATGCTGCTTCTGTGCTACACTGTGTAGAAATATAGGCTGAGAAAGTAAATAACTCATACTTGCTAGATTTCAAAGAACTTCGCATGCTTGCCTCACATTCATGCTTTTGTAACCCATGTGTGCCCTGCTGCAGTAGAGCAGAAGCCTGTGCTTATCCTCTTCAGCTCCTTAGATCTGTTACTGCTTTCTGCCTTGTTTTCAGTCTTCTGTGGGAGAATTTACTTATCAACAAAAATATCCCAAACCTCAGAATTTGACAAAACAATCTTCTTGGAATACATCATCAGCTGTATGTCTGTCTTGTCAGATACTTGTACTAAGTCATAGGAAGATTTTGAACTAGGTGACTTACAGCTCTGGTTGTGAACAGGATGGGGGGGGAGGAATGTGCATTTTGAAGTTATAAAGGAGAAAGAAAACAAAAAACAAGCAAAACTCAAACAACAGAAAAAATACACTGTTGCTGCTGGAACATTACTTTGAAAGACTGTGACCTGTCAAGCCATGTCTTAAAAGTGACTGCTTGGAGGGGAAGGTAAGATGATGCTATGGACTGGAAGAATATTCACATATTTGTTCCCAGAGTTCTCCTGGTCAGCAACGTGGAATTTCTTTCTAATAATGAGCACTGAGATCAAAAGGTGTCTGATAGAAATGTTGTTAAACATAAGTGGTGTGGTGAAACAGCAGCATGTCTGTTCTTCAGAAAGCTCAGGCATATTTGGGATAGAAGTGCTAAATAAGCAGGTGGAGCAAGAGGGAAGCTGCACCAGCTGAGTGGAAGGCTGTTTGGGGTGCCTGCTCCACTGTGCTCATGAGCAGAAAGCAGAGTTTGCACTGATGACACTGCCAAGTATTTAATTCTAATATTGATGCACATAGCTGTTTCCCATTCTAGGTTTACCCAGGGCAGGAGTTACAGAGTTTTATGTAACTTGCATTCTTAATTTTTATTAATGTGTGGAAATAAAACATTATTTATAGTCTCAGCAACTTTATAAAGGAACACAAGATGGATTAAGAGAAATTTCTACTTGTCCTGCTGGCAACTATTGAGAAATCCTTGAAGTTTCAGTTTATGAGTTTAAAAAACACCGTATGATTTCTCAGATAGGGAGCTTGTTCAGGTCAGTAACTGCTAGTGGGCAGATAGGTGCAGTAGAGAGGCCCCAGAGCACATGCAGCAATAGTGTGAAGGAGCTAACAAAAGGAGGCAGGTGAGATAAGCTGGCACACGGTCCTCAGCTGGAGCTCAGTAATCCTCCTTCGTTTTGGGCTGTTGATATCAACACAGTCCTTGTGTCTTGATGTCAAGTTTTGGGCTGAGTTTTCTCAAACGGTATGTTTTGAGAGTTTGTTTTTTGTTTCTTTTATGAAGAACATACAAAAAACAAAGAGTCTGGGAATAAAAAGGGAAAGCAGTTGTGATTGCATGTATTTGTGTTGGGTATGTGCTATAAAGGATGGAAAAGTATTTTTAAAAAAAATCCCAGAAGTTACTTGTTGCATTTCCTTTTAGCTTACATTGCAAGGTTTATTCTAAAAGTAAACTTTGTTGTATCCCTTTTCTCTAGAACTGTAAATAGAGCTCTCTGTGATTTCCTGCTCCTCCTCTAGCCCTGTTCTGACTCTACCTCTCCCTTCATAGATAATTTGCTGTATCTGGTGCCTTTTCTGCACGTTGAAACTCTTGTTAACAGGCAGTTCAGATCTCAAGCATTTTAGCCAGATACCATTTCAGTGACGTTTTCAATAGAGGATAAATGTTTTAAGGCTAACTAAAGGAGGTGAGGTGTCCTTAAATAAAAGCTTGGGAAGCATAACCTATTGGGAAGGTGTTTGTCGTCAGCAGTGAGTTGACAAAGGAAGACACTGAGCTGGAGATCAAAAGAACTCTGACCTGCAAACAGTGGCTCCTTCACAAAAGGAAGCCTTTAGGACAAGGGCTCAGTTACTGCCATTGCAGTATTACTTCTAGCACCACACAAACTCTCACTTAAAGACTATGCTCTGTTCACAGTATGTAAACCAGCACAGGGAGCTCTGCAGGCTGCTCCTTCTCTCCTTCCCCCCTCCATCCCGTTTTGGTGTAACTGATTCCATCAGAGAATTTCAGAATGCTTTGGAAATGATAAAAATGCCTTTTTTGTTTAGTTTTGGTTTTTTGTTGTTCCCTCCTTCCAGCCTGGTTTGACTTTGTGTGTGTGCTTGTTTGTTGCAGGCACTCAAGGAGTTGCTCCACCCCCGCCAGCCCCAGTTGTTGGGTTGCAGACTCCATCCACTGGCCTCTTGGGTGCCCGGCCAGGTTTGATACCCCTGCAGCGGCCGCCGGGAATGCCACCCCCTCCTCTGCAGCGGTTTCCCTTGATGCCACCACGACACATGCCTCCCCACATGATGCACAGAGGGCCCCCTCCAGGGCCGGGGGGCTTTGGGATGCCTCCCCCCCATGGAATGAAAACCCCCTTCCCACCACCGGGTCACTTTGTGAGACCAGGGGGAATGCCAGGAAGCGGGGGGCCAGGCGGACCCGAGGAGAACAGAGACGGGAGGCAGTTTAGGAATGACAGGCAGACGTTCACGCCTAACAGAGACCAGGAAAGGTTTGGAAGGAGATCTTTTGGAAACCGGGTAGAAAACGATCGCGAGCGCTATGGCAACCGCAACGATGACAGAGATCACGAGCGGCTCGGCAATCGCGACAGGCGAGACTGGGGACGAAGAAGCCCCGAGCGCGAGAGACACAGAGACTTGGAGGACAGGAACAGGCGGTCCGGTGGCCATCGAGACAGAGAGAGAGATTCCAGAGACAGGGAGTCGCGTAGAGACAAGGAAGAAAACCGAGGGAAGGAAAAAACTGAGATGACAGACAGGGCAGATGGTGACAAAAACCACGAATCTCACGGCAGCAAAATGGAAGGCGCAGACACTGTTTCAGAACTGGCTGCAGGAGAGTCTGAACCTGCAGGCGTAAAACCCGTCGAAGAGTTGACACCCGAGGCTACCTCATCTGTGGAACAAGCGGAAAAGGAGACGGGCTCCGTGGCGGAGGCTCCTCGCTAGCGACTGGAAGTTGTCAAGAGATGACAGTGACATTTGTTGGGAGTGTAGAGCTTTAGAGTTGTACAGTCTGCTGTATTATATTTGCTTCTGCTTATATCACAGCCCCTCAGTAGTTGGTGGGGAATTGTAAGCAATTTGATTGCTTCCCTTCTATTTAAAATAGCCACAACGTAACATGACATACTGAAGATATGATTAAAATATTACCCATTTTTGCTGTAACTTTTTTAAAGTTTTGACTTTAAAAAGTTTACAAATCAGAAGTAGAAGTGCTTTCTATTTTTTTTTTTAATTTAAGAAAAGGTAAAAGGTTGAAAGCTCCTCAAAACAATAGGGATGTGTTTTTAATAAACTCTATTTTCGTAACAAACTTTAACGTGTGCTATTCTTCCTACACTGCACTGAAGTGGAAAAGGAGTATTCAGCATCTTCAGAAGTTTGAACTATTAATGCTGTACTGGAGTCTAAATTAGACTGCTTTGTTTATATTTGTTAAAAGGAATACATCTGTTTGTGTAGCTATTCACAGAAGCAAATTTTTAGTTGTAATAGTCATCTTGATTTTTGATTTTGATTACTTGACCATACTTAGGTAAAAGTTAGTGATTTAAAAATGTTAATTGAAGTCAACTGTTTTAGTGTTTGCAATGCAATCGGTTTTTAGGGTATTTTTTCTTAATTTTTTTCTCCCCCTCCAACTGGTTCTGTGGTAAATGTTGCCCTAATTAGCCTTTTTTCAAGAAGTGGACACCTTCAGCCAGTCTGCTCTGCTTGTGATGTTATGAAATGACTGTGTGCAGTGGGCTGGGAAGACACCAGTTCAGCACCTGCTGTACTTGTTATTCATTGATGCTTTTTGGGAAGCGGGGTGAAAGAGAAATCAAAGACATCAAACCACAATATAAAATGCTAACCTTTTTTTGTTTTGTTTTTAAAGGGGCATGGGAAAAAGGGAGGTGGGAGGGTGTGCAAGGATTTTAAAATGCTGCCTCTTCACTCAAGTCTGGGCTGCTGCCTTTGTCCGTCTTAACGACATCTACCTCCTGTAACCCTGCACGAGGTAGGTTTCAGATTTTTACCCACCTAGTGTTGTACCTGTTGGAGCGATGGCTACAGAGTGCACGTGCTTGTGTCAGTTCTACCCCATCACTCAAGGAATTTTCACCAGCTGTTAAGAGGGCAGATACTAGTGTCTGGTGGCCAGCCCTTTGGGCACAGTGTTGCAAGAGGGCTGCACTGAACTGAGCAGAGCCAGAGCAGGGGCAGTTCTGCCCTGAAACAGCCTTGCCTGTGCAACAGCCACACGCCAGGCCCCCAGCCTCAGGTGCTTCTGTTTGAGCTTGTTTGAACTCTAGAGGCATAGTGGGAAAATTGTATGAATCCTGTGCATTTTTTCTTTTTTTTTTCTTGATATGTGTGTTCTAATTTTAAAGTTGGGTGGTTTTCCCTAAGTGAAGGGCAGCTGCTTTCTTACACCAGTACTTTTCCACAGCTGCTCTGTGGCAGAGGAGTTTTTTTCTGGGGGAGAGAGGGTGGGGGGAAAAGCAAATGTGGAGTTATGGACTGGGGGAGAGGACATATATTTTTATGTTCTTGCAATAGCAGAATAAAGAGAGAAAAAACTGTTTACATACTTGTAGTGAACTCAACTTTCATGTGTTAAAACTCGTGTCCTTAATATTTAAGTTTTGCTGGGCCAGGAAACTAACTTTTTTTCACACAAAGCGAGACCTTAGTCTCATGTTTAGATTTGTCATAGTAAAAACTGCCATAATGCTCTGTAAAGATGTAGGAATTTATTAAGTGACTTCACTTTTATTAAAAGATATGAAGACACAAATGAAAGAGGCAGAAGGCTTACCTGTCACACAAGTGCCACCATTCTCTCCACTTCCCTTGGTAGGAGTTTGAAAACAAAGCCACAAAGCCTTGCATGACCTTCACAGAACAATTCCTGAAGCAGCAATTGGATGATAAAGCCTAGTATCGATGCATCTTTGCATCACTAGTGTAAAACTACCCTTCTAAAACTACCCAATTCCTGGCTTTCAAATAAGCCAGAAATCAGTATGTAAATATTAGCTCAGTGCAAGTATCTGTTACTGACAGAGCATTTGCAATTAACACCCTGGTTATTGAGCCTGTGCAGCCAGTTACAACAATCTGTAGATAACAGAGCCTGGCTTCTGGTCCTTCAATGCAGTGTTGACTTCCAGGCCCATGTGCCATCAGACATTTAACAGAAAACAGCTTTGAAAGGTCTTCACAGACCAGGCTTTCAGGGCAGCAAAGCTCAGCACTAAGAAGTGTATGGGAGAGGGGGCAAGCCATAGAGATGCCAGAACACTCATTCCACTACAGCTAGACCTACAGCTGCCCAGTATCTGCTACTCTTCCCCCTTAGGGACAAGGTACAGGCCATAACCATCCTCCAGACTTTTGAAATGCAAAGAGGTGATGGTGGTGCTTGTGTTCAGTTTGGCAGCCCCTGATGGAGCTGAAAGGCCAGGTACAGTCACTCTTAATTCTGCTGCAGCAGCTCAGAGCACAGACTAACCCCTGGGAAGAGGTAGAGGTGGGTAGAGACTGTACACAAAACTGTTTGCCCCCTCCAATGAATGTAAGTTTAAAGTGTTTTTACAGTATTCTTGCTATACTACCAAAAGCCATTTCATTTGTAACACACTCCATGGGTATCTAGGTGTCTAGAACTACAACCAACTACTTCCATGAATATCTCTTATGTACAAGATAAAGGAATGTTGATACAAGTCTTCATTAAAATTAGTAATCTTACCTATTGAGAGACTTGGAAATCTGTGTTTAAGAAGTACCTACAAGAAACCAATGAAAGCCTGCCCTAGTACACAGTGATTACAAAGCTGTATGAAATGTAATACTGGACTTCTGGCTACACCAATTGTTTTTAAGGCAAGACCTATTCCGCACTAGACATTCCTGCATAGCTTTGAGAAAGGAGTTGTCTTCAGCACATCCAGGCTTTCACTGCACACCCACACAACCCACGCTGCATGGATGAGGCACAAGGACACATCTTGGAGCCAGACCATTCTGAGCTTGCAGCTTCCCAACCACACACACTCTGCAGTCACAAGTGTCACACCCCATGACATCTTACATCAAGAAGATATTTCTGCAAAGCAGCAACCATCCTTAGGCACACAAAATGAGCAGCTCTAAGTGCACAGAAGGTTGTTACCACAGAACCTGGGATTCTTTACAGAAAGCAAATAGCAAGAAACATCCTGACTGAGCTCCAGTCTGGTTTTCAGGGTAACCATCTGGAAGCAACCTGATGGATACTGTTGGTATCCACAAGGCACTGACATGAGGAAGTCCAGGCAAGTCAGGAGATAGAGGGTTGGTGTTTGGGGTTTTTTTTCTTTATAGACAGCAAGACCCAAGATGTATTTGCCCAGCAAGTTTATTACACAAGTTTGAAACCTACAAGTGCTGCAACTTTGCTAGGAGGAAGCCCTGATACATACAATGCCTACTGCTCTTTGGGGAGTAGTCATGCCAAAGCTTGTAAGGCTAATCCTCCAAACCACACAATATACCAGAAGTTTTGGTGTTTGGGATGTGACTGCTACTATCTATCTTCCATTACACAGAACTGGGGTTCCAGTCAGTGAAGCTAAACTGAATGGTTAGAGCAGATGCTTTAGCAGAAGACTACAGAGACATTCCATCAGGGTCACTTTAATTGCAACATACATTGTACAAAATTAAGTCAGTCTTCACAAGTTTGATACTCAGAACGCAGAGTAGTAATGAGATTAAGTCAGAAATCTTTTGCTTGCACAAGGAAGAAGGCCAAGTACAGCATTTGCAATGGAATACAGCCCATTCTCGACTGTCATCTTTAGCATGTCAGGAACAAGACTTAGCTCTTTGCTATTCCAATTACACCACAAGCTAAACGAGGACCAGCATTTCCAGTTAATTTGCTCTCATTATCTCCCCCTCTACCCAGGTCATCACATTTTTCATGGACCTAAAAGAGAATTGAAGATGTAATTTATGTTATTACATAACTACTCAACATTTTTTTCACTCCTAATATTACTATTATCAACAAGTGGTATTGCCAGCTACCAGCAGGGTGTGTTACACCACAGTGAACACCTCCTGTAATTAAATAATGCTCAATGCCAAATTGATCTCAGGCTAAAAAACTTAAAACTAGACTTGTCTAAAAAAGTTACTTGCCTCCAGCTGAATTTCTTTGAACTGGAAGTCAAAACCCCATGTTTCAAAAAGTTATTGCTTCTAGTCCAAGAGCAAGCTTGGACTTGACATTCAAGGTCACCCTCAGCACACAAGGCTGAGGTCTGCACTGCAAGTGCAGATGAGCAGCAATACACATCTCCCTGCTCCCTGGCCACCAGCCCAAGCCTGTTTTGTGCAGGAGCAGAATGGTCTCAGCACACACTGGAATCCCAAGGGAAACAAGACTGACAATGCTCATGGGTGGCCAAGTCCACTCAGCCTCTGCCCACCTTCTTCCTAGGGAGGCAATGGCAGAAGTTACCACAGCCAACAGCTACCAGGACAGTACTTGTGAACAGTGCCCTGAAGTACCCACTGTCTCAACTTTGTGATAGCTTCTTTGCCTTTCCCTTCCTCAAATCAGGTTGCTTTAGTCTCTCACAGCTGGAAGAAGCAAAGTTAAACAGAGAGGACCACCTTCAAAAAGAGGCAGAAAATTGAAGAGTAGCATGGCAATGAAGTGCCATCGTAATAATACACAGAGGACTTTCAGGAAGGGCTTCAAAGAACCTCCCACATTCAAAGCTACATGTTCTGTACCAGACACCTGGGACTGGCCTCCAGCACCACTAAGTCTCTCCTCAAGACTACTCTAGAGTTGCTTAAAGCACTGAGTAGCTGCAAGACACTTACCACCATGGTACGCCCAATGATGCAATGTGGGCCGCTAAGAGAAATGACAGAATCTTCTATTTCCACTTCTGCCACTCCTCCTTTAGCAGTCACATTGCCAAGGTCCCCGACGTGCCTACAGAAAGATGCAGAAATTTATAGAAAATTTGGTCAAATGAAAGGTTTTTAAGTAACAGCCTCAGCAATACCCATAGTTACTACACTCAAGTACTGCACCATGTTAAACAGCAGTCCCCACCAGTCAGTCTTCACTACTTCAGCTCCTTTAGTTCAAGGGATAATTAAAATTCAGTCCTAGGCAGAACTTAAACTGAAAGGTTCATCAGCTTTGGGGGAAGGAAAGGCACCAATCCCTAATGAACCAAGCCAACAGTGCACAACTCTTGCAGCCATTCCTCCACCCCAATTCCATCTCCCTCTGCTCAAATAGAGTTTCTCAAACCAAGTGAAAGAACCTTTTCTGCACATACAAGGGTTGGTGTAAACACTGCTGCTATTCTTAAAGAGCTTTTACTGTCTACCACATGTGAGCTATTCCACAAGCAGCTGCAGGCTTTAGGTTTAAACAGGATTAGTAAAAGCAGTTTGTCAAGTGACAGGTCAAAAAGGACACATGAAGTGCTAGCAAAGTTACCCTCAGTACCAGGGATGGCATTTTCCCCAACACCTGGCTTTACACCCTACCACACAGCTTGGATCAGAGCTAGGTATCCACTAGGACTTCCCTTAGGAATTAAGCATCAAGCAGTTCAGTTTTCATCCCAACATATTGTTTCCTATACATCTGCCTCAAGCCAAGCTGATGATGTTCTGCAGGACTCCTCTATCTGGACTCATAACCCTAAACACAAACTCATTTCTAACTCATAGACCTAGCTTAGCTCACTGAATGCTGACTACCAGCTTAGCACCATCTGCTTATTTCTAACCAAGCCCTACAAAATCAGGTCAAGGGCAGTTTTCCCTTTAAGAATTTCCTCAATTTAAGCTTCTAGAAAACTTCAGTCCATTGTTTCAACTCTACACTGATAAAAATATGATCTAGTTCTTATCCCCTCTGAATTCCCCAGCAGGTTACACCAGCAGCAGGATTTGACAAAGCAGAACCAGCAGAAGCCATGACACTCGTGCAATTCTGACCTTTAGCACTGGAGCAGCTGGCTGCCAGTGAAGCCTGCAAGCACACCAGTTCTTGTGCTGCCAGACACCTGGCTGGCAGCCAGCTTGCTTGGTCTGGCATGCAACTGATCACTCAGGTATGGGTTTATCAGTCACTGGAGGTGCAGTTATGAGCATAAACATGAGCACTTGAATGCCATGTTGGTCCCAAAGTCAGTCAAGACCCCACCTGTGCACGACCAGCTTCTCTACACTTGCACCTGGCTCCATTCACTCCCACACCAGCCTTCAGCTCTTGTGCAGCCCCTTCCCAGCCTCCAAACCCTGTAAGCACACTGTTTATATAACCAGTTGCTCAGACTTCAGGCCTCAAACATGAAAGGGGCAAGGGCTCCCTGAACAGCACTTATAAAACTGCTTCCAGGGGAAGAACCAGGTCTCAGCTCCCACTGAGATCCAGAGATACTCAGTCTAAGCATCAGACCCTGTAGTGACAGCCCCCAAGGCAGGGTAGGCAGTACCAGTACCTCAACCAACAGGCTAAGAACAGCCCAACACATGGGACAAAAAGCCACCGTGCCCAAACACAGAGCTTTGTATTAATCTTGCAGTACCCCCTGAAGCCTCAGCACTTTTCACTGCTGATCCTGATCTGCCACATGACAAGCCTACATACAGCTCCACAACTGATAGCTTAGGGCCTCTGCTACCAGAAGCTGACTCCAAAACAGCAGCTAATCACCACTGACCAAGTAAGAACCTGAATCCCCTGCATTAACATCCTCAGGAACCATCACTCAGTAAAAGCCTTTATTTCTTCATCTTCCCAAATCATGATAAAAGACTGCATTTTACCCATACTCTTGAAGCTAAAGTGTACAGTACATCCCTGTACACTTATTAAAACCTCTAAGTGACCCTACACAGCCTTCATGATTGGAAGTTTTCTTCTAATGCTGTCCTACCATTGTTCATTCAGAGACCTCTCAAGCACAAAGTAGCACTTAGGTGGCTGCTGCATGGATTAGCTACCCAGTAAAAACACCAGGCACATTAAACTCACCTTTCTGCATCACTTGGTCCACCATGCTGCTTGCCTTCAGGATTGAAGTGAGGACCTGCACTAGTACACCCTGAAACAGAACACAGTCATCAAAAGCATTTTTTTTATAGCCAGTTTTAAATCTGTTGCTTATGCAGTACACCTTGGTAGCTCTCCTATAGCCAAAGGAATTAGGTGTGACAGAGTAGCTACTCTGTTAGATGGTCTACTAATTCTCTGGAGGTAAGTTAGCCTTAGACTGATATGTTCAATAATGTAAGATTACCCATTCTGGAACACTCTGCTCAGATTAAAGCTTTCTTATTTCTCAACACTAGGCTATCAAAGTATTTAGGTTAGTACTTGATATGTCAGATCTTGGAACACCAGCCTAAACATGCTCAAAGTATTACATGGGAAGCAATTCTTAAGGAAAGGGTATAATTTCTTCATACAGATTTGCAGTCATGAGACCCAAGCTCACTTATGCTTCTGCAACACCAAGAGAAGCTCTTTAAGCAATCACGTGCAACTCAAAAGCTTGGAAGAAACATCTTACCATTGGTATTGTCACCAAATTCATGGACATGGAAGCCATGATTTCCATCAGCCAAGCCACTGATTCTTCCAGTAACTTTTACTGGTCCATTACCCTTTAACAGAAAAAATTTATCACCAGAACTTGTCATTACATGGCCTTGTGTCAAATGAAGCTTCCTAGAGAAAAGCAGGAGTCTGCTACTGAGACAAACACCCACATCAACTGATCTATACACCGATGCAGTGTGGCACAGAACGTTTGCATTTATTTAGACACCTAAAACACACTCTTCCTCTTGCCTTTTACCAGCTTGCTCACTTTTGCTTTCAGAAGGACAAGCGACGCTGAAGTCATTCCTCCCCTAGAGATATCACACAGCCTGTGTGCAACACCCCCCTTTTCCACCGACCAGAAAGCACCGAGCGTTAGAAGGGCTCCGGCCGTTCAGCAGCTAACAGCCGCGTTCAGCCCTGTTCCGACAGCGGCGAACAGGCCTCGCAGGAAGACCTCGGGCGGCTCCAGCACGGAGCTCAACAGAACAACACCGGGCCAAACCGAAGGCTCCCACGGGCTGCCGGCCCGGCCGTGCTCTGGCAGCCCCAGCCGCACTACTGCTGGAGGGTAAAGAGAAGGAGGAAAGCGCCCCAAGCACCACCCATGCCCAACCTTCCGCTCGCTGCCTGAGCTGGCAGCACCCAAGGGTGAGACAGCACAAGGCACGCAGCTCCCAGCGGGCCAACGGTTCGAGACGAAGCCGCCCAGCGTGGCTCCCACCGCCCCAAAGCCGCCGGAAAGCAGGAAAAGGGAGAACCACCCCGCCCGCCCCCTATCATGACTCAGCACGGCCGCCCAGGCGAGCCCCGGGAGATGTGCAGAGAGACAGAGTCGCGCCCACCGCCGGCCCTTACCTGCTGCTGGAAGTGGATGACGCCCTGCACGGGGCCGTCCCCCTTCATCACGCACACGGCCTTCAGTGTCGCCATCTTCTCGCAGCGGCCGGAGAACTGCGCCAAACAGCCCGCTCAGTCCCCTAACCCCCCGCGGACTATAGGCCCGCCCCTCCCGCGGCCCTTATATAGGGCGGGCCGTCGGCGCCGCGGCCAATAGCGTTGCGCTCGAGGCCTCTCCTCGCGCAAGTCTTTACGGCGAGGGGTCGCGACAGAGAGCGCGCGGGGAGGCGTGTCAATCAGCGGCTCCCGCCTCGGCCAGCCAATGGGCGGGTGAGGCGCCGCCTCGCGGCCCCCTCGCGGCAGCGCGTGTTGTATAAAGGGCGCGGATGGCGCCTCGGGGCCATAATAGGCGGTGACGCTGCCGTGGGCGGAAGAATTCGGGCGAGTTTGCCACCCTGAGGGCAAGGCCTGAGCTGCGCTGCCGGGGAGAATGGGTCAGGCCCCGCGCTTTGGTATGCTCCGCATTTTCTCTCTCCAGAGCCTCAGAGACTTCGTACCCGCCTTTCCTGTCCGGGTGTCTCCTGGGCCCTGAGAAAACCCGTGTGCAGTAGGTGGTTTCACAGCAAAGCTTCATCTTGTGAAGCATCGAGTTTCAGTGGCTCAGTCTTTTACTGATACCGTTTCACACAGACGTAAACCTTTTCAATGAGGTGTGCCCTAATGCAGGGACACGGGGAGAAGCAGCAGCAGGGTTGTTTCCCACAAAACATTTTTGGTTGAGGAGCTTTGCATCTCTTTCCCTGGAGGGTATGTTCCAGTGTTGCTGTGACTGGGGTGTGTTGCATTGTGAATTCTCATCTAAAATGGGAATGCAGTTTTGAAGTTGCCTCTGAATAGCTTTGAGTTCATGGAATCATAGAATCGTTTGGTTGGAAGAGACCTTTAAGATCATCCAGTCCAATTGTTCACTCTACCCTGCCAGGGTCCCTAAACCATGTCCCCCAGCACCACATCCACACGGTTTTTAAACACCTCCAGGGATGGGAACTCCACCACCTCCCTGGGCAGCCCATTCCAATGCCTAACCACACTCTTAGGAAAGAAATTTTTCCTGATATCTAACCTAAATTTCCCTTGGTGCAACTTGCAGCCATTGCCCCTCATCCTGTCATCTTTAACTTGGGAGAAGACTCCCAGCTCCCTACAACCTCCCTTCAGGTAGCTGTAGGGAGCAATAAGGTCCTCCCTGAGCCTCCTCTTCTCCAGACTAAACAATCCCAGCTCCCTCAGCCTTTCCTCATAGGAGAAAACACTTTTCATTACACTTGCACTGCCCAAAAGATACTTTGTACGGAAACCACCAAATTTCCAGCCTGCTGCATGATGACGTTCTTAGAGACACCTTTGTACATCCATAGGCAGTCCCCAGCAACAGGCTGGGTATGTAATGTGCAGCTCAGAGCTCTGCTTAAAATGGAAGGTCTTGGTGTAGATGCACATTATGGAGATTGCTTACTTGCCTGAGAGATGTGGAGGGGAGAAAGGACAAGACATTCTCCCTATGTTGATAGCAATGTCAAGCCTTAGACTCCAAGGGAAGGTTAACACCATATTTGGGGACCATAGAGCTCTGCAGTTCTGTTCCAAGATTTGCAACCTACAAGCATTTTTGAGAATGAAAAATTGGTCTCCATTAATTCCTTTGGCAAATCCATGTTGCTTGCTTTTCTGCTGCATTGTTGGTGGAGAAGTTAGAAGCTTGAAATGATTTTCCAGCAACTGGGACTTTAGGTAATCTGTGTATATGACTGAGGTATAAATGCCTTAAATCCAGGGTGGTTTTAAGTCACATGGTTGAGAATGCCATATGGTCAGGGAAGGACAATGCAAGGTTTGTTTCTCACATCAGGCTCTGCTGTGACTCCTGAGTCATGGCTCAGGTAACACAACTGAAACAAACAGATTTGTTTGGTTGAATGGTGTGTTTGAGAAAGAAGTATGGAAAAAAAAAAATCTCCAAATCTACCTTTGTTGTTACCAGACAGGTTTATTCCTTCCTTCCTGGAAGTAACTTTTCAAGATCTGCTCTTCTTTATGCCTCTACATGAATGTAGGACAAGCAGATGGGTAAGAGCCAGGCTTCTTAATATGTCAAGTGAAATTTTCTGCAGCCATGACTTCAGAGATCCTATAATGTTGGGCATCACTGTCAGGTTACTTGTAAAGGTAGCCTGAGGTGCCTGATGCCTAAGTTAGGCAGAGACACTGTGGTGAAGAGACCAACAGTAGGAGAGATGTGAATTTCAAGGACTAATATACAAGAGTTTGTGTGGTGAAAGTGATCAGTGATCTTTGAAAGGTCCCTTTTAATTTTTCTATTATTCTTTTCTTTCACAAGTACAATAGAAATACAGAAGTATTACTTTACAGGTGTACTCTTTCACAAAAGTATTATACAAGAAGCCAGGGAATGTTGGTTGTTTTTTTTTTTCTCTCACATACTTCCTTTTAACTCATTTATTTTCTTAAATTGGGTGAAAAAAATCCACCCTGAAGAAGCTGAAGAGGGTAAACACCCCAACAGCAATACCTTGTTATCTGCAGTATCAGAGCCAAAGCAGGGAGGAAAGAAGAGATGGTTTGACACAGAATTACAAACTTAGATGGTGGGAACTGCAGTAGGACAGAGGATCTGGCAGGCACTTCTGTGCCAGATCCACATCACATCTGTCTTCACCCTGTTCTGTAGTTCTCTGCACAGTGTTCCTGCTGCACCAGGGGAGTGAAGCAGTTGTTAGTGTTGGTCACAAGGGTTCTCTCACTGCTTAAGGGTGGACACACAGGGGTCTCTGAAGATCTGGGGTTCAATTTGGTCTCAGTTATTTCCTAATTTGACATCTGAAAGCACAAATGAAGTAATTAATTACTGTGTGATGTAGGTTAACAGATCTAAGCTGGATAGATGGAAGCTAATAAACTTCTAAGCAAAATGTGCAAACGTAACAAAAAAAACCCCTTATATACTGTAAAAATATGGCCTATGTCAAGCATAAAGCCCATGTAGCTTATTAACATGCTTTCTGATGGAGATTTTGGATGGATTAAAAAATGAGAGGGAATTTGGGGAGGTTCTGTTTCCATGGCAACCATACCTCTGGGGTCTGGTGCAAATATGTGGTATTTTCTACTCTTGATGACTATTCTGGAAAAAATAGGGACTGAAATTAAGATTCCAATGGTAAACATCACTCCAGGTTGCCTGAGCTTGTGCTCATAGGTGCTCACATCCTTGAATTTGTGTTTGTGGAGGGGAGGATGCTGGTGAGATAGGTACAGGTTTGCTCATCCCAGAGTGAGGAAAGTCTGTATTTGCCTCTTCTGTACAACCTTGTGCTCCAGTGACTGAGGATCCCAGCAGGGCTGGATCAGAGCAGGTCTTCTTCCTTCTCCTGGAGCAGATCTTTGGCTGTTCTCAACCCATTTTCCCATCTCAGCAATAAGTAAACCCCTGTTAGATGAAGGTGATGAGCCGGGGCTTCCCAGTGTGGTAATGAGCAGGCTGCACAGTCTTGTCACCTAGAGCTTCTGTGTGGGAAGGTGGAAGCTGCATTGCCAGTGTTGGTGTGACTGTGCTGGGGCACCTCAGAAGACCTGCTGCACTTGAGTGCCACAGAGAACACAGCACACTCCTGTTTGTGCAGGCTTGCTCAGTGCTGCACCACACATACTTCAATATTCTGTGTTTTGGATGGTCTGGAGGAGGCTCATGAGTTGATTTTTCCTTTGGGATTCCACAGTCTAGGTGCTGGAATCTCCTGCTGTCTCATGCTTTGCCACTGGACTTGGCTGTCTGCAACGGTCTAGTGCCACCTGAGATACTCCAGGCTGTCTCCTCTAGCTGCTACAGGAGGGTACTGGAGTTGCTGGTCCCTACCTGCCAGCCCCCTGGGGTGCATCTGGAATCTCTAAGAGCTCCAGTTACCTACTCTGAGAAACAAAAACCCCAAGCTTTTGTGTTGTCCTGAGCAAGACATCTTGCCATTCAAGTCTTCCCCTTTTATTACGTGTGGGTAAAGACACTTCCCTGCCTCAAGGGATGCTGGGAGAGGTAATTAACTGAGTTGATGTGTGTGGAGCAATTTGAAGCTGCAATGTGCTGTGGAAGTTATTGTTATTTCACTAGAACCTTTGTGATGGGGGCTCCCTGGTGGCAAGCCTGCTGTTTCAATTAAGGGGTAGTGGTGCTGATAACCAAAGCATTCGTGTAATTAAAACAGTGTCTGCTGGAAAGCCTTTGCCTGGGACCTACAAGATTAAAACTAACATTCCCTTTTAACAGCTGAACTGAGCTGAACTGTCTGCTGCAATTCCCTCACCCTCCAGTGCTTGACAAGCTTGAAACAGGAGGCTCAAAGGAGAGGTTGTGTAAATGTTGAGGAAAGACCTTTGGACCCAGCATGGGGCTTGCAGCCTCAAGTTACTCCAACCCTTCTAGAGCACTGGTGCTTTTGCAGGTCTGCCCACTATTATTATTTTTCTCTTTTTTAGATTGCTAACACTCACCCAGGGCTGGACTTGAGCTGTTCCATGCAGCACCAAAGCCTGTGTGTGTTGTTCCAGCTTGGATTTCTAGTGAATTCAACAGCTAGGACACATCCCTTGCTGAACCACGTGTGGAGGTCAGTGAAAGCAGTAAACACCCAGTGCTCAGTGTCCCCCCTCTCCCATACACCCCTGTGTGGGCACGGGACAGGGGCAGTCACAGCAGAGGGTGCTGCTGGCAGCACTCCCTGACTGGCAGATTTCAGAGCAGGTCCCTAGCAGCTGCCAGCACTGCACTAAAATGCTGACATTCTAATAGTGAGGCTTTGATATTGTTTACCTCTCTCTTCCTGAAAGAGCAGAAGTAGCTTGTAAGAGAAGCTCTCCATTTCTCCTCAGAAGGCTGGTGACCTTTGGCTAAAAACAATCCTGAGGAAACAAGGAGTGTCTGCCAGGCACAGGTCCTGCCCACCTCACTCCCAGCTCACAGGGCTCCCTCATGCACAGCAGCAATCAGCAGAGATTCCCCATCAAAGCAGCCTCACAAGTGGAAAGTGGGATCACAAAGCAGCCAACACAGCCCAGCAGGATGGTTGTACACAAGCCAGGTTGGATGCACACGTGGATCCTGTGGTTTCTCAGGTGTTTGCAGAAAAAAAACCAGTTTACTGAGGTCTTTATGGGAGCTGATGCTATAAATCAAAGTGATGACTGCAACTGAACTGAATTAAAATGGTTCTTAAACTCCTAACTGGATTTTTATTTTATTTTTTGACTGGATTTGAATAGTTTATAAAATTTCAGGAGAATATTTTGGTTAAAGTAATAATAACTGTAATCTGAGGCCTTGTGTATTTACCTGCATGCACTCCCTGCCTCGAGCAGTTCCTTTGCCCACTCTGATTACAGGCAGAGAAGCACAACCACAACCAGCAGCCACAGAAAGTGGTTGCCTTGCTGTGCACCCCACCAAGGCAATGGGCACCTCTGCTCTGTCTGCAGCAGTGCCCTGCAGCCCCCACCTCCTGCTGCTTCTGGGGGAGTGGGGTGAAGACCTGGGAGCAGCAGAGCAGGAGCTGCTTGAGCTCCAGCATCACAACCAGTGCAATAGAAGTGTCAGGAGGAAAACAGGGGGGGTGTGTGTGAAGCTACTCGATGGTGGCTTCTGCCAGGGGGCAGAACTGGCATTATTACAGAGCAAAGCACATTTCAGATCCTGTGATTAATGTTTTTGTCACAGAAAAAAAAAAAAAAGTGCAAACATTACCTTTGAAACTGGTGAAACAACATTGTCCAGAAAGGTCATCAGAAAGCATCATACAGCTGTGGTCATGGCAGTGTTGGGCTGGTGACTGGACTTGATGATCTTAGAGGTCTTTTCCAATCTTAGTGATTCTGTGATCTGATGATTCTGGAAGAAATTCTTCAATATTGTAAATATCCTTATAGCTGTAACTAAATTATTGCCACTTAGTACATAAGTTGCTTTGCAAATTCCAACTCACATAAACATAAACCAGAGAAAACTTTCCATGAAGTTTCATTTGGATAAACTTTGCAGCATTCCCTGACACAAACTGCTCTGCTCTCTCTTCAGTATTTACTGTGTTTATATTTTAGTAGTACAGCAGGTGTCACTACAGCAAACGATGAAGTGATTTGTGTTTCCCATTGTTTGCATAACTCAGCTGTGTTGTGGAATTCTGGATACAAATTGGTTCAGTACAAAACCACAGTGAAAATGCTAATTATTATGCAATTAAGTACCCAGATGATACAACAGGGTAAACTACCCCATTTTTTACAGTGGGAAATCAAGACTGCCAAACAGAATATACCTGGGCAGTGTCCAGAATAACAAGGTTGTGTTTTTATTTGGATTTGTAAACGTGTGATTTCTTCTCTGTGGACACTGGTTGGTTGGGAAATGGCTGAGTTCTTCATGGGCAAGGAGGAGTACTCAGCTTGGGTTTGTACAGCCATCAGTGAAACGAGGCTTCTGAGAGCTTCATACAAGCAATTAATAAGTGGGAATGCAGCTGCAAAATGCATTAACCAGGTAATGGGACACAATTTCCAGAGTACTGTGTAATTAAGATCTGCGACCACTCGGCATCTGTTAGGAATTGTTTTCCATGGCTCAGCAGACACCTCCAGCCTTGCCAACAGGACGAAGTGCATGACAGGAGAGCTGCAGACTTTGCACCCAGTGTGCACGCCGGGAGCCATCGTCCCTCGGTGTGTATGTCATCTGCAATGCCTTCAGAAAATGGCCACAGTAGATTTGCCAGTTCCCAGACAGGACTTGTGACTGCTGCTTTTCACACAATCACAGAGTGTCAGGGGTTGGAAGGGAGCTAGAAGATCATCTAGTCCAAACCCCCTGCCAGAGCAGGGTCACCTAGACCAAGTCACACAGGAAAGCGTCCAGGTGGGTCTGGAATGTCTCCAGAGCAGGAGACTCCACAACCTCCCTGGGCAGCCCCTGCCAGGCTCTGCCACCCTCACTGGGAACAAGTTTTTCCTTGTGTTTCCCCTCAACCTCTTGTGCTCCAACTTGCTCCCATTGCCTTTTAACCTGTCATTGGATGACACTGAGCAGAGTCTCTTCTGTGGGTGGCTAGCACACACCAGCTGGGGTTACCACAGCTCAGAGCTGGTGAGTAGCTTGAAGCAACTGCCATTGAGAGGCATGCAAAAGCAGCTGCTGCCCAGTTTCCCCCGGAGATGCTGGTTATTCATGACATCCAGAACATCAGGATTGTGTTCTAGAGAAACAACGATTACAGCAGTTCTTCCTGGGTCACTGTGGGGACACTTGTCTTCACCCTGCCATCTGCTGGAGGAGCAATCACAGCCATCATGGTGGGTTTGTTGCACTAAGCTGGGAGCTTACAGCAGAGGCTATTTGTGCTCAACTGTGCCAGCTGCATCACGTATGAGCTCTGATGGAACTAAGTGCAAAGAAATATCTGAGTGACTGTAAACAGTGTCGGGGGATGAGTCGATTTAATGTTTGCTCCAGTCAATTCAGCTTATTAGCAAGTGTGCTAGTGTGTGCCGGCCACTGGATGGCATTAGTTGCCCAGGTTTCATTTGGCAGACTCTCCCTTCCACAGTCCTACTCTTCATTTGCTAAAACACTGGGAAATTTGTGGTAGCTAGAAAAGGAGATAAGCAGGCACGCTAGTTATTATATATATACACCGACTGCCTATGCCCTCTCTCACAGAAATATTGCCATCTTCATCCTTTTTTAGGAAACCCAAAGGCAAAAGACAAAACAGCAGCTGTGCCTCATAAACCAGCAGAACCAGCCACTGGCTTTTCTGCAATGGCCACTGATTGTCTGCAGCCCATCTCATCCCAGTTTTGGACACTCTCTTTTTATCAGGGTTGGGTTCAGGTGGGCCCTGCTCAGTTGAACTGGCAGTGTGTGAGCTACTGGTGTCTGGCCACGGGAAGTATTTACATCTACAAAGTCCTCTGTGGGTAACCCCTGAACCTATCTGCCAGGCATTCAGATCTAGGGACTGTGCAAAACCAAAGCCCAGCTGAGGCAGGCAAGTTTTGATAATTAATTCCCTGTTGGTGCATTTCAGTCCATCTCGATTAAAATAAGACCTAAAAGGAACATTTTGAGAAGACAGTCCTTCCTTCATTAAAGAAGAACTGTTGTGGTAAGCTCCTTATTGCCCTCCTCCCAGTATATCCCTTTAACCAGCTGACATGCTTCATGTCTAATCCCATTTTAACAGATTCCAGCTTCAGACCATCCAGCAAAAGCATGACTTGGCTAAAGCATAATAGTCTGGTGGATATGCCTGATAACATTAAGATCTGCAGGTGACTGGTCTGAGGAAGCAAAGGGAAGAAATTATGTAGGCTTATCAGCTCAACAAAAATAAATGTACCTTTCTTAAATTAGGTTTATAATTTGGAAGCCTTGATGAATCTGGCTATGTGGCAATATGAACTGTGGGGAAAAGACCCCAAAAAACTCCTTCCAATGTTTTAGATCAGCTCCTTCAAGGTAGTGCCAACAGAGCAGGCTAGCCCACACCATGCACAGTAGATGTGCTGTTTAGCTGCTAAGCTAGAAATTGGTCCTTACTCCCAAGCAGGACAAGCATAGCCAAAGGTGACCATGAAGAATTTTTTAACCCCTTTTTCAGTTTTTCAACTTAAAATGTCCTCTGCCATTCCTGTTTCTCAGGCACATGACTGCACTGCTCAGGAATAAGAACATTTCTTTCAGAGATACTAATTGTTGTGTGTAGAGGGGAAATGCCAAAACATGCATTACAAAGGGGAAAAAATGCTTTATTTGGAGAAATTTAATTTTACAAATGGACAAGGAATGTCTAGAGTAGTGGCAGAACTTTGCGTTTGAGCTTTCCTCATCTGTACAAATTTTTCAATAAGCAAATGCTACATGTTTTCAGTCACAGAACTATCATCTCTGCAGCAAGTTACTCTCTTCATTGTGAACTGCCAAGTTGTTTCACCACAGTGAGCTACTCCTATATGTCCCTGTCAAAAATGTCTATTGTTTTTGCAAACTAATAATTCATAAACTCAGGCAGAATCTTCATAGAAAGGTGTTTTACTTCTGCTACATTACCTGGCAAAAATGGTTTGCAGATGTTGGGCAAAAGGTGTTTAACAAGGGGAATTTTCTGCTCAGACCTGTGTTCTGCTTCTTTTTAAGATTTTTTTGAACCCAAACTTCTTTATGCACACAATCACTGCAAGCCAAAAATAACAACTCTTAAATTAGCACTGAGTAGGTGGAGGGGTCCAACTAGCACACCAGTTTGCCATAACAGTCTGGATGTATAAATGAAGAGATAGGACCTGACATGCAGAATAACTGGAACTGTCAGATGACTAATGGATTTCACTCATTATATGTTGAGACCCTGCAAAAGTAGCTAATGAAATGGAATTACTTAAAAATATGCCTATATTAGCTTGTAGTTGTGTAGTCAGCTCTGTTGAGACACAGCCCCCGGCCCACATGCTCCCAACCATAGGAGTTGTGTCTGGGATGTGCAGGGCCACAGCAGGGGACAGGGTTTTGCAGCATTGGGGAGGGGGGATAGATAGTTCTCTTTCACTGGTGTTGGAAGTGCCATGCAGAGATGTGCACAGGACATCTCTGGTATCTGTCTCCTATGCCACTGGATGTGTCTTGCTACTGTTGCTCCTAGAAAATGCCCTGCCCTTTCTTCACCATTATACAGACTTCTTCAACCACTGTTTGGGCAAAATAACCATGCCACAGGAAGGATCTTCTGCTATCTTTGGTAGCTTCACCTTGGTTGAGAGTAGAAATTATGTTCTCCGTGTTGTTTTTGTTTGTTTTTGTTTTCTCCATGTCTTTTCTCTTCCCTTTCATTAGCATTGGAAATGAAATGGCAAATCAGACTGGAGTTACAAATCTAATTTACTACACAACTAATAGCCAGGCTGTGTGATCTTAAAGACTCACAAGTTGTTTTTATAAAGGAACTGTGGAGCTTCCTGCAGCATGGGAGAAGTTGATCCTGGGCTGCAGGATAGACAGAAGTAAAGCAGTGCTGTGCCAGGCACACCTGCCTGGTGGGACAGCAGATCTCCAGCCTTACCTGGCACAGGATAATGAAGCAGAATTACCTGGCCATTCTGGGTTGAGCCAGTGATTTGCACCCATCAGTGGCCAGGTTGCACTTTTGGCCAAAGGTGCTGGTGGTGCAAACAAGGAACTCATTGGATATAAAGAGCCCAACGTGGAGGAAGTGAGTATAGTTGTAGGAAGGGAAGGAAGCCAAGGTACATAGGGCTTGGCCATAGAATGACTGATGTTGGAAGAAAGCTTTGGAATCATTTTCGTGGCCCTTTGCTGGCCTCTCTGCAGTGTGCCTATGCCCAGAACTGGGCAAAGCACTCCAGGGGTGGGTTTGACAGTGCTGAATGAAGGGGAAGGATCACCTCCCTTGACCTGCTGGCAATGCTTTGCCTGATAGAGTCCAGGGTACCCTTTGCCTTTTCTGCTGCAATAACATATTTATGGCTCACATTCAACTTTGTGGTGACCAGGACCCCCAGATCCTTTTCTGCTGCTTTCCATCTGGGGGACCCCCAACATCTATTGGTGCACAGGGTTGTTTTTCTCCAGGAATGGGAGTTTTCATTCCCCCTTGCTGAAGCTGAGTTCTGTTAGTTCCTGTCAGCCCATTCTCCAACTTGTCTACGTCCCTCTGGATGGCAGCACAACTCTCTGTTCTGTGTCACACTTCCCAGTCTGGTGTCATCTTCGAAGTTGCTGAGGGCACACTCTGCTTCATCATCCAGATCATTAACGAAGATGTTGAACAGGACTGGACCCAGTATTGACCCCTGGGATCAATAACTAACTGTTAGTCACTGGCCTCCAGCTAGACTTTGTACCACTGGGCAGCACCACCTGGGCCTGGCTGTCAGCCAGTTTGCACTGCACCTCTCTGCTCAGTCAGTCCTTATTTTAGCACCTTGCCCGTGAGGATCTTATGGAAAACATCATCAAAAGCCACACTGAACTTCTAAAAAGACAATATCCACTTGCTCTCCTCTTATTTACCAAGCCAGGCAAGTCGAACTTGATGTTCCTAAGGGTCTTTTCCAACCAAAATGATTCAGTTTCTATGCTTTTGGTTATAAGGTTGGTGAAGCATGACTTCCCTGTGTGGTCCTGGTGGTGAGGGAAAGGATGAAGGCCAGGGCTGTCCTCCCACTCTGGGGCACTGTAGGATGTGCTGCAGCTGCATGGGGTTAGGAAGGCTTTTGGGTACCTGGAGGTTTTGATGTGCAACCCACAGTCTGATGAGATACATTTGTTTATAAGCTGATAGACACCTTGAAGATCTGGTTTGAAGTCACACTGCTGATTGCGAGCTATAAACCAATCTGCACTCCTGGGGTAGCTGTCACTTGCTTGGATTTGTGCAATTTTTCTCAGTGGCCACTTCACCAGAGGAACTTTCCTAATCCTGGGCCTTAGCACACTATCAGATTCTTATAAGAACTCATGGCTGAATCAGTGGGGGATTTTACCTCAAATTCAATGTCAGGAGAGGACCTGCATTTGATCTTGTTGATTAAATGCTTTAACTAAAGCACTTGGCATAGTAATGCCATTTAAGACCTGACATTAATTAATCAATGGCTCAATGAAGAAAACTGATGTTTTATATATGGTTTGGATTCATAAGCAACATGGTGATTAGTAAGTAGATAGCTGAAATTTTGCATTTGATTGGGGTTGGACTAGATGATCTTTCCAGGTCCCTTCCAACCACTAACATTCTTTGATTCTTGAAAGCAGAACAAATATAGAGTATTTAGAAATAAACATTCTTTATTAGATACACATCCAAGCAGTAACACTGACGACTGATTTGATTTCCCCATTTTGACTTTCAGAGCTGATGGGGAGGTGCTTCCACCATTTTGAGTTAAAAAAATTAAATAAATACAAATCCACTTGCGTCATTTGGCAAGTTTATGTGAAACACTTTCGGTTGAGATGCAGCTCATGTTTATTTATTAATGCAGTTTCAAATGTTCTTACCCAGATTTGAGCTGAGTCATTACTTCAAAAACAAACCAAACCCCACGACGGTTTGGCAGCCAGGGCAGTGCTTGTGACAAGATGCTCCCCGGCTTCCCTGCACCCCAACTTTGAGCTGTGGAAGTGGCCCGGGAGAAGGTAGGCACGGTGGGAAAGCTGCTGCAGCTTCTTGGCGTCTCTGGGCCACGCAGATAGCTGTTGGTGCTTGGTGCTGGTGGTTTCCGGGATCCGCCAAGCATGAAGGGGACCGTGGTGCGGGATGGAGGGGGAAGATCCAGTGCCCCCAACGCGTGGCTCGGTGATGGCCACAAACGCCTGGTGGTGACCGTGAAGGAGGGAGAGGCAGGGCAGGCTGAGCACCGCCACTGCAGGGGGCTGCGAGGAGGTCGGGAGCCGTGCGAGGAGAACTCCTGAGCCCTCACCCCGAGGCGCTGAGGGACTTTCCCCTGGCGGCTCCCGCACCCCGCTCGGCGGACGGAAACATTTTTCTTCGCACGGGGCGGTGCGGTAGAAGCCGGGACAGAGGAGCCAGGGCAGAGCGGAGGGAGCCGGGGCAGAGGCCTCCGGATCGAGCGCGGCGAGAGCAGCTGGTCGGTCTGCCGGCTTGACTTCGAAGTCACGCTCTCCTCGCCCGCGGCCAATCCCGCTCGCCGCCGCTCACGCCAACTTTGCCCACTGCCCTTCGCTTCCCTCCCTTCCTCCCGCACTGGCCGCGCTCCCTCTGCGCTGCCTGCCCGTCCACCCCCCTCCCGTCGGCCGCTTTTGTTGCGCGCTCCGGCGTGCGCAGGGGCGTGCGGAGGGGTGTGCGGTGTGCGGAGGGGTGTGCGGTGGGGTGTACGGGGGTGGTCCGCACGTGGCGTCACCCGCCATGGGGAGCGGCCCCTCCCCTCCCGCCCGGGAGCCGCGTGGGCCATTGTCACACAGCATTCCAACTCCGAACGCCCCGCTGTTCGCCGCCGCCGCCGCCCATTGGCTCTCCCGGCGCAGATTGACTCGGCGGGCGGCCAATGGCCACCGGTCTCCAAGGAGGCCGCCGGCGCCGCCCCTCGCAGCGGCGGCAGTAACAATATGGCAGCGGCGCCTATTGGTGGCGGCGCGCTGTGAGCGGCGGCGGGGAACAGCTCTCCGGGGCGGGCGGCGGTGAGCGGCGACCCCCCGGTCCCGAACCCAGCCAGGCCGCGGCAGGTGAGTGGGAGGCGAGCGGATCGCGGCCCCGTTCTCCGCGCACGCCGTTGCCTCTAACGCCGGCGCTGCCTGGCGGAGCGCCCCGTGCTGGGCGCGTTGCGCGGCGCCGCGGCCGCAGCTCGGCTTTAGCCCCGCTCGTAGCCCCGCTCCTAGCCCCTCGGCCGCCCGCACCGGGGGCGCCGGAGGGGCGGGGAGCTCCGGCCGCGCCGCTTCGCTGCGGGCGGTGGGGCTGCCGGAGCGGCCGAGGCCCGCTGTATTGTTCGCGGCGCGGGCCGCGGGGGATGTGTGTGCGGGGTTGGCCCCGCCGTGATGCCCGGGGGTCTCCGCCGGGGTCCGGCCTCACCGCTGCTCGGCTCCGGAGCCGGCCCTGCGGCAGCCACCCTTCGGGAGCGCCGCTCCTCCGCCTCGGATGTCACCGTCATCCCTTTCCGAGGGGGGTAGGTGGGTTACGCGGGGTCCGTAACGGGGTCTCCCCGGCTGTCGGGCTCCCCCCCCCCCCCCGGGAGAGCTCCAGCAGTCGGCGCTGCCCCCCGCGAGTGGGGCCAGGACGGGCGCGGGGGCCCCTCCGGGTGATGCTGCTGCCGTGGGGCAGCCGTACCGGCCACGGAGCGGGGGGTCGGCCGGGGTGTCTCGTAGCTCTTAAGGAGCGTGTATCGGGTAAGGGGTGTGTGTGTGGGCCGGCGGGTCGCTGAAGGCAGAGGCGCAGCCCGCCTGTGCTGCCCTTGCTGAAGTTGGGGGCTTCTGGCAGATGCAGCCGGTCCTCGGCTGGACGGGGAGCGCGGGTACAAACGCGATACTAGATAGAGTTGCAGGAATGGGTGCGTAATTCCAGCCCGCAGCTCTGTGCGAGCACGTTGGATTGGGAAGCGCTGGGAGAAATCCGCTTTCTGTTCCTTCTTGGTCCCTCATTCCCGCTTTCCCCTCATTCCCGCTTTCCCCTTTCCACTGCAGCCAGGGGACTTTGGGCTAGGGAAAGCTGGCTGGAGCTAGGTGATTTGTACTCGTGACTTGTTAATTATTTTGCTATGTATGATATTCTGATTAAAGAATGTATTGGAATAAATCAGGGGAGCCTGAGATCTACGGAGTGTTTACTTGGGTGCCTAATGTGTGATTAGAGCATCTTTTCCCCTGCCTGTATTATTAAAATGCTGCTGTCCATTTCAGTGACATTTCAATGCTGTGATACAAATTGCTTAAGGAGGGCAAAGGAGACCTCCTTCACCTCAACTATAAGGGCTGGATCACGCAGAGACCACCTTCTTTCTACCCCTCCTGGTTTGGCAGCTGTTGGAGCCCCTCTGCTGAGTCCTTGTTCCTGTCCCTGCACAATCCTTGGCTGCCCTTCCCCTGGCAGAAGAGTATTGCTTATTAGGTTGCATGTAATGGTTGTCCTTGCAGAGTGCACATTGATAGGACAGTCCCATGGGATATTAAAGGTGCAGATGACCTTGGAAAGCACCGTGGTTTTCTCTTTCAGCTTTTGCCTTAATTGCCCTTGAATGCCACAGTTGATTTGGGGAGCAGTGTGGACAGAGGTCCTGAGAGGTCCTTTAAACCAGATCATCACCCCCATGGTCTTACAGTATATATTTGATGGTGGCTGTGAGCCTGCTATGCTGGCACCTCCATACCATACTACTCGAGGTAAAACATTTAGGAGGGGAGAATGGGACTGGGCTCTGGAATGGTGGAGGTGGAAGAACAATGTGACATACCTGTGGTGACTTGACTCACCTCTGCTTTGGTTACAGGCAGGTTAGTCCTACTCCCACTTAGGCTGCCCGAAGAGTTGCTGCCTGAGAATCACATTTCCCATGAGAAAAAAGCTCTTTCCTTCTTGAACAACAGAGCAACTTGAAATTTTTTAAAGACATTCTTCCAAAAGGAGTTTAATCTGAAGCCTTTTTGTTATTGTTATTCTTGCATCAATGATACAGTTATGCTTGCCAGCATATTAAAGGCAATACTGTGGAGTCCTTAAACAAATGCTCGTCATCTTTAATGATAGCTGACTTTGGGATCTGGACCTCCATAGTCTCATGCAGTGCTGACTAATTTGCCTTAAGGGGAACAAGATATTCTGCTGTTTTAAATGGCCTTCTTGACTTCTCTGGTTGCTCTGGATTGAAGTAGAATTTGGAGACTCCTCCCCAATGTCTGTGCAGTAGTTATCTGGGCTTGCTTGGCAGAGGAAAGGCTGTGTGTGTGGGTTTGGTTTTTTTTTTTTTAATATCAGGTGATTATTCTGTGTAGTCATTCAATGGCTAGGAACATTGGAAAAACCTTGTGAGGCATTGTTTGAAAGGATAGCTGTGTGTAATGGGGGAAAAACCACGTTCGTCTGGTATCAGAGCTCTGTGTTTCTCAAAGTTCTCTTGGTGTAGTGAGGATCATGGTATAAATAGCAACACTGGGTTTTAGCCACTGAATTCAAAGTTATGGTTTCCACAGCAACCAGCACTCTGGCCATGGTTTACATATGTAATATTTCCCCCTCTTTAAAAAAAATAATTATCTGTCTTTTGGTGTTGTGCTGTGTCCAGTCCTCCTCCACACACACCCTGTGTCATTCCTCCTGCTCTGCTTTTGAGCAGTTCCCTTCACTTTCTGTCTCCCACAGCCATCATCTTGCTCCTTTCCCAGCTCCAGGCTTTACTGCTTTCTCCTGAGCTAACAGCTGAAGGCTCCCTGTACAGATCCCAGCCTATCCACCATTCTCACTTGTCTTCCAAGTCCTCCCTTTGATACTAACATTTGATTCCAGCTGTGCCTGTCGTGAGATAGGCACCACACAAACAAGGGAAGAAACAGCCTTGCTTTGAATCTCTGGTATAGCCATCAAATACCCATCCATCCCATCTCTCCCTTATTTAGCAGGCTGGTGTTTTGATGGTAGGTCCACGTGCTCCTGTGCTCAGTCACTTCTGAGCCTTCAGGAAAACATGGACAGAGAGCTGTGCCCTGTGTGGAGGGCTGCAGGACATGCCCTTCCTAGATGAAGATCAGGATGCAGTGCTTGTGTTTGAAAAGGTTTGTTGCATGAATATGCGGTGTTGCTAAAATATTTTCATTTCTAGCCATGGGGTTGATGTATCTACACGGTTGTGTCCAAGTTACAGTTTCCAGAGCAACTGGAGCTTTGTATTTGGGAGACTGTTAAGTAAAACATGAAACATCACGTGAAATTTTCCTCTTAAATTCTGTAATTTTAGCTACTGTTGAAAATACAACTGTGCTTATCTGAGAATGTGTTTAAAAACCTTAAATGACCAAGCATATCTTCTTAAATATGTACCTCTGTGGTGAGAACAAGAATGGGAACTTGCAGCTCTCAAAGTAATTAATTTTAGAGTTGCAGCATAAGGCACTTTACTAAAACAAAAGAATGAAATGGAAGTGCCATCTCATCTGTGTGTCTAACCAAAACTCACAACAAAAGTGCACTTTGGCAAAACTGAGTACAAAGGCTGATGGAAGCTGAAAATGAGCATCAAATAAAGCATTCCCCTGGCTGGAGAACTGATCCTAAGCATGGAACTCTGGATCCCCTTTACATACAAGCAGTTGGGCAAGCCGTGGTGCTGGAGGCTGGTCTGATACTATTTTTTTCTCCTCATTTGGCTGCTTCTCCTTAAGAAACTCGGTCCTTCTTGCAGTGTTTTGCATATGTTTTTCCTCTGACAAGTAACAACAAGGACCTTGGGCATCAAAACAAGTCACTTTCCCATTATAACTCAATTTGAGCTAATGTTATTTTCAAAAAAGTTGTTGTATTTCCATTGTAGGTTTTCTCTTTGCTCCATGAAGAATTCTGTCAATAATAAGCATGCTATTCCCTTATAAATTGCACTACTGGATACTCAGATTGGTTTGGGCAATGATGCTGTAAAATGGTTTGTAGGTTACTTGGGAAATCTCAGCTAGTTTGTATCACTGGTTTTAAGCATGAGCTTGTGTAAAGAGGAATTACAAAAGCAATACCTTGGGAGTCATCTTTCCTGTTTTTATTAGTAACTTTCCAGTTCAATGTTTTAATATATTTTATATATAAAAATGTATACACACATATATTCCATTGATGTAGCCGCCTGAGAGTATTATCAGCAGGCTACATTTTTTGCTTAATAAAATGGAGGAATGATTTTACTCCAACAAAATGGTTTTTAAATGAAACTTAAACTCAAACCTTGTGATCTTTGGTGTGCTGCCCAGATTATAGGAACAAAGTGATTGAAACAGCAGCTGGCAGTGGCTTGAAGTGAGTTGAAATACCTTGAACTTGTCCCTGAATCTCTTTGAGCAAAGGTAGGGATTTTGTTTTCTCTTTAGTCAGCCCAATCTTTGTGATAAAGCCCAGACCAAGAAAGGATTTTGGCTTGTTCACTTAGGAACAGACTGCTGCTTAGTAGCTGTAACCCACCTCCATGGCAGGTGATGTTGCATGCTGGGTAGTGAGCAGAGAATGCTGGTCACAAGCTGGGAGAAGAGCCAGATTCTTTGCTGGAATAAGAAGGGCCTGTTTATTTTCCTGCATGCTCAGGAGGCACCAGGGTGTGCCATGCTAGCAACTTCATTGTCTCTTTCAAAGTGAAGGTGGTGATGCTGGGGTTCAGAGTCACAGAAAAGTGTCTGTCTTAGCAGCAGGATGCTGAGTTTTACATTTCTCCAGCACACAGAATAAATACACCTCTTTCTTGACCTTCTCCATTACTTCTAGTGGATCAAGCTAAGCCTTCTGAGGGGCCAGGTATTTGGGACTTGGAATAAGACACCTAATACATATTAAAACAGACTTACTATCAGCATCTCTTCTTTTGAACACAAGCAGGGAGTGAGGGTGGTGGGAAGGTTGTTTATTCTTAACCACGTGTCCTGCTGCATCACCACAGCTCTTCAATCCACCTGTGGACCTACAACTGTAGAGCTGCTTCTGTGGTAACCATCTCTCAGGGAATGGCTGGAGTGTTGCTCTCACCCTATCTCCCACTTGGGAGGTCTCCCTTTCAGCTTGGGTAGACACTTGGCTTCAAAAAGTGAGATGAAGGAGGAGAAAGTTAAAAACAACAAAGACAAGAGGTTATTTTCTGTGTGTAATAATAATAGTTGACCTGTTCTGTTACATTTCTTGTCCTTGAGCTCAGATTGATAGTCCTGTAGTTCCCTAGATCCTTCTTCTGGCCCTTCTTGCAGGTGAGTTGTCACCTTCACTAACTTACAATTACAGAACAATTTGGATTGGAAAGGACCTTAAAGATCATCTAGTTACAACTCCCCTGCTACGGGCATGGACATATCCCACTAGACCAGGTTGCTGAAAGCCCCATCCAGCCTCATCTTGAACACATCCAGGGATACAGCATCCACAGGTCACAGTCAGATAGGAGAAGTGGAAAGTGTCTTGGTGAACACTTCCTTTGTTTTCTTGCAAATGTCTTTATAGAAACATTTTTTTATTGCTTTTTATGGCCATAGTCAGATTAAGTTCTAGTTGGACTTCGGCCTTTCCAGTTTTCTCCCTGCAGAACCTCATAACAACCTTTTAGTCGTCCTGAGTTGCCCACCCCTTCTTCCAAAAGTCATAATCACTTTTTTTTTTCCCCCCCTTGAGTTCCAGCCAAAGGTCTCTGTTCAGCCAGCCTGGTTTTCTTCCCCACCAGCCTGTCTTTTGGCACATAGGGATGACATGCTCCTGGGCCTTTTAAGCCTTCCTTCTTGAATCATGCCCAGCCTTCCTGGATTCCATTCTCCTTCAGGAAAGATGGTCTGGTCCAGAGCATTGGATGGCACAGTTACAGAGGAATAGTTAACAAACTACTCTATTTTTCTCCAGATACTGCTTTTGTTTTTGAAAAAAAAAATAAATATTTTAGAAGTTCTGGTCTTTCAAAATATGGAAAGTACTAACTTTTGACTAGGGCTTTGTGCTTGTGGAAGACAATATTTTTCCTTACAGTTGGGAAACATTTCTTCTAGCAGCATCAAATGTGTATTTTGAGTACCTGGAAGACCCTTGGTCAGTTATCTTGTGCATGAGATAGTTTTTCTGCTTCTTCACATTATTCAACATCTTTATGTCTAATTGTTTTTCCCCTTCATATGCTCTGTTCCTAAGATTAGTACAGTTTTCCTCTCATGGATGAATAATTTAAACACCTGGGCTGATTAAATGCATGCATCTGAGNCAATCTTTGTGATAAAGCCCAGACCAAGAAAGGATTTTGGCTTGTTCACTTAGGAACAGACTGCTGCTTAGTAGCTGTAACCCACCTCCATGGCAGGTGATGTTGCATGCTGGGTAGTGAGCAGAGAATGCTGGTCACAAGCTGGGAGAAGAGCCAGATTCTTTGCTGGAATAAGAAGGGCCTGTTTATTTTCCTGCATGCTCAGGAGGCACCAGGGTGTGCCATGCTAGCAACTTCATTGTCTCTTTCAAAGTGAAGGTGGTGATGCTGGGGTTCAGAGTCACAGAAAAGTGTCTGTCTTAGCAGCAGGATGCTGAGTTTTACATTTCTCCAGCACACAGAATAAATACACCTCTTTCTTGACCTTCTCCATTACTTCTAGTGGATCAAGCTAAGCCTTCTGAGGGGCCAGGTATTTGGGACTTGGAATAAGACACCTAATACATATTAAAACAGACTTACTATCAGCATCTCTTCTTTTGAACACAAGCAGGGAGTGAGGGTGGTGGGAAGGTTGTTTATTCTTAACCACGTGTCCTGCTGCATCACCACAGCTCTTCAATCCACCTGTGGACCTACAACTGTAGAGCTGCTTCTGTGGTAACCATCTCTCAGGGAATGGCTGGAGTGTTGCTCTCACCCTATCTCCCACTTGGGAGGTCTCCCTTTCAGCTTGGGTAGACACTTGGCTTCAAAAAGTGAGATGAAGGAGGAGAAAGTTAAAAACAACAAAGACAAGAGGTTATTTTCTGTGTGTAATAATAATAGTTGACCTGTTCTGTTACATTTCTTGTCCTTGAGCTCAGATTGATAGTCCTGTAGTTCCCTAGATCCTTCTTCTGGCCCTTCTTGCAGGTGAGTTGTCACCTTCACTAACTTACAATTACAGAACAATTTGGATTGGAAAGGACCTTAAAGATCATCTAGTTACAACTCCCCTGCTACGGGCATGGACATATCCCACTAGACCAGGTTGCTGAAAGCCCCATCCAGCCTCATCTTGAACACATCCAGGGATACAGCATCCACAGGTCACAGTCAGATAGGAGAAGTGGAAAGTGTCTTGGTGAACACTTCCTTTGTTTTCTTGCAAATGTCTTTATAGAAACATTTTTTTATTGCTTTTTATGGCCATAGTCAGATTAAGTTCTAGTTGGACTTCGGCCTTTCCAGTTTTCTCCCTGCAGAACCTCATAACAACCTTTTAGTCGTCCTGAGTTGCCCACCCCTTCTTCCAAAAGTCATAATCACTTTTTTTTTTTCCCCCCCTTGAGTTCCAGCCAAAGGTCTCTGTTCAGCCAGCCTGGTTTTCTTCCCCACCAGCCTGTCTTTTGGCACATAGGGATGACATGCTCCTGGGCCTTTTAAGCCTTCCTTCTTGAATCATGCCCAGCCTTCCTGGATTCCATTCTCCTTCAGGAAAGATGGTCTGGTCCAGAGCATTGGATGGCACAGTTACAGAGGAATAGTTAACAAACTACTCTATTTTTCTCCAGATACTGCTTTTGTTTTTGAAAAAAAAAATAAATATTTTAGAAGTTCTGGTCTTTCAAAATATGGAAAGTACTAACTTTTGACTAGGGCTTTGTGCTTGTGGAAGACAATATTTTTCCTTACAGTTGGGAAACATTTCTTCTAGCAGCATCAAATGTGTATTTTGAGTACCTGGAAGACCCTTGGTCAGTTATCTTGTGCATGAGATAGTTTTTCTGCTTCTTCACATTATTCAACATCTTTATGTCTAATTGTTTTTCCCCTTCATATGCTCTGTTCCTAAGATTAGTACAGTTTTCCTCTCATGGATGAATAATTTAAACACCTGGGCTGATTAAATGCATGCATCTGAGCTCAGAACAATCATGGCTTTTTGGTTGGGTTTTTTTTTTTTTTGATTAAGAGAGACTGACTCTTCTGAAGAAGATTCAAAGCAACTGAAAATAGCTTCATCACAGAAACATCAAGTATAACTTGAAAATGATCGTGTCAGGAATTCTTTCAGTGTACATTTGCCTCCCCATTAGTGATGTCTCATTGAACAATCAAGGGTTTATTGACAACTCATTTACTTTGCCTAATTGTATGACTTACTGGAGGGCAGGACTGCCCTTCCCTTTGCAGAATGCTGGCAAAGATGTCAATGCTAAGTGGGTCTGTGTTGAGCAGCAACTTGATTGCTCTGTTGGGGGTTGTTACTTAAAGACCAAATTGACTGCAGAAGGTTTGAGGAAACCTTGAGGTCTGGATTGGACTGTGTGTTACCTGCAGTGCACCCCTTACCTGGCACAGCAGGGGAAGATGCCAGAGTCCTTTGGGCTAAATGTGATGCCCCTGTAAAGTGACAGGGTGGTTGGCTAATCCAGAACAAGGTGGGTGGCTTGGTGGTGCCAGGAGCAGCTGCTTGGGGGTGGTCAAGAGTAGTGCTGGTGTGAAGAGAGCTGTTGGAGAGGTTTGGGAGCAGGAGCTGTCAAGTTTCCCCTCTGCTGTTGCTGTTCCACTGCCATGGGCTCAGCTGGGGCTTGTGCAAAACCAGTGGCACTGGTGGAGGCAGATGTGACTCTTGCTGGGGAAGCTGGAGGGGCTGCAGCAGTGCTTCCCTAACTTGAAAAAGTCCTTTCTGCCCATTTTCTTTCCAAAATGGCTTTTCAGAGAGGAGCAGCTCTGCTGTTTTCCCTGAGTAAAGCCATGCATGCTGCACAGCTGCCTCTGGAGAACTGCTAGCCAGGCTCCCTACCTAGGGAAAGAAGTATTGTTCTGTAATGTGAGAGCCATCTCATCCTGCTTTGTTATCAGTCAGTGCTCTGCCTTTTCATCTCAGCCTGGCTGACAATAGCACTCTCAAACGACTGGAGTTTCCTCTCCCTTTGTTGTAAAAAAATACTCTCAGGAGCTACTTCACCAGAGCAACTGCATATCTCTAGGCTAAAGTTATACCACAGCTGGAAAACATCTCTCATCTTGCACTCAAAACATCTTCCATCTAGAGATTTAAAACCTCATGCCAGAAAGCTGTGGGCTAGTACTTTGCCCATCATCTCCTGGTATCCCAGCACTACTCTATGGGAACAGGGATACCTCATTTGCATGTGTGTCTTATTTGCAGAAGAAAGTGTGGAGCAAACAAACAATGTTATGAAAGTTTCACTTTGCATTTTGGTTATCCACCCCTGTCCCCCCTCCTTTTTATTTTTTCCCTACAGTAACCTGGCAGATTTGTCATCACGTTAGCCCTCCATCTGGCTTTCCACCCTCCCTGCTAAGCAGTGTTCAGGCAGGCACTGGGCTTTCAGCAAGCAAGGGCAATTCTTTCTTGGATCCAGTTCCTGCTTGTCAGTTGGACCCATCGTCCATCATAGCAGCAGGTGGTTTTTGTTGTTTCAAACTATTTTACCCTGCTGCATCACAGTTCCCTTTGCTTCTTCTGAAGGGAATCCCATGCCTGCCTTTATCTCTTGGCATGGTCTGGGGAGAGATGTGGGTTTCCTTGTTAATCCCAGGCTGGCTCCCTGGCTGCTTTTCATCTGACTTCACCTCTTGCCATACAGATCTCTAAACTGACCTTTCTCTCTTCTCTTTGCAACCTGCTCCCACCCCACCACCACTTGGATCTTCCATGCCATAGAAGCCCCCCGAGCTGTGAGATTAATTTTTCCATTTAATATCACATTCTTTGATCACCACACCGTTAAGAGATGATGGTGGGTTCTGATCCAGAGAAACCCTCTGCTGTGCTGGGAGATGGAGAGCTGTTAAAGTGACAAAGAGCATGGCAGCTTGGGATACTTAACTTGTTCCAAGTGGGGAGTGAAAAAAAGGGTAAATCTGTTCCCCAAAGAGACCTGGCTTCACTGCAGTATTGGCCAAGACTGAGACAGGGAGGAAAAATCCAAAACAGTGCAGAAAACAGAAAGTAGATGATGTGAGAAACAGTTTGAGGTTGTTGTATCCCCATCTTGTTACTAGTTCTACTTAAGTAATTTCTTGGCTGCTCAGGTACAGCTGGAGCAAAAGAGCCCCAACAGGATCTCTGCCACTTTTACTTCTCCTGGTGCCTGAGCTATCACCAGGTGAGCCAAAGGTTTGTAACCTGGCTGTCTTACATTGTTGTGCACCCTCATACCTCCATGAGAATGGGGCCAGTTGAGACATGAGCTAGCTGTGGTGATTTTGGAGGCAGGAAGAAACCCCAGGAGCAGCTGAGGCTGGGCAGATGTTGCATTGTTTGTTTAGCTCCCTTTTTCCCTTTTTTTTTTTTCCCCTTTTCCCTCTTTTTTTCTTTTCTTTTCCCAGCAATTAGACTTGTTTTGAATGTAAAAATTAATGGATGGAGCTGTGAAGAAAGAAGTTCTTCAGACCTGTTAATGGGAGTGCATATTGAAGTATAGTGTGGCTATATGGAGTGCAGGAAGAGAACAGCTCTTTTGAAGGCTTAGTGTGTGATGGTGAGAAAGCCTCTTGCACTCCCAGAAAAGGATAAATGTAGCTTCTGTTTGCCCTGTGCTTTCTGTGTGGTGTATGTTAAAAATATATGAGTTGTGTTTAATAAAAATTGAACATAAATCCTGCTACGTTTGCTTGTTGTTAGTAAAATACATTTCCTTGCTTGGTCGTCATTGTCTCCTGGGAAAGTCACACCAGTTGTATTAACTTAATGGCAGATCTGCTAATGAAGTCAGTGAGTTTGGGATTTCACCCCATGAGTCAGAAAACTTTGTTTATTCTGTTGCTATAGGCTGTGGGGTTATAAAAATGTGATTGCTTCGTGCTGTCAGTTTGCAAAAGGGTGGTTGTGAGGAAGGAGATGAGCTGACAGAATTAACTGCAAAAATAATTAAGTGCATAGCTAAATAAATATAAAAAGACCAGATAAGTAAATTGCTTTTGTACAAGTGGTCTTTTTTTCTTCTTTTTTCTTATTTTTTGCTGTTGTTGAGGCTTGCTGAAGTGTGAAGATCCCTCCATGAAAATAAGGTGAGCAATTAGTAGTAATTGATTTGGTTTTTGATATTGGTTGGAATGAACTTGCTGAGGATTAGTGTGGAAATGTATACAATTTCAGGAGAAACTGATTGCATTTCATCTCTCCCATTTGTAGCTTTCCCTTAAACTGCTAATGAAAGTTCAATAACTAATGAACAGAATGTTTCATTAAATGTGTGTTCAGCTCAGAATAGTTAACAAGTGTCTTTTTGGGACTAATTCTCCTTGCTAGCCCCTTGCTTTGCTGAGTATACAGTCTTGGATATTTTTCATTGTTTTATTTTTATTTTTTGTAAAGATGTAAGTGAAGATAGTAAGACTTTTGTGTCCATTCTGATATTCCTCTTTAAAGAGTATTTCTCATGGAATAGCTTGTTTTTTTAGTGTTTTTTTTTGTGTGGTTTTTTTT
>VYZU01009246.1:0-13054 GCA_013401355.1 Ceyx cyanopectus
TATAATATTAAACTCTATCATATTATAATCACTATCTCCTAGACTGTTCCCAACCCTAATGTCTCCAATCAGTCCTTCCTTATTAGTCAATACAAGGTCTAGCAGTGCATCTCTCCTCATTGGTTCCTCCACAACCTGTGTTAGAAAGTTGTCATCTATACACTGCAAGAGCTTTTTGGACTGTGTATGCCTGGCTGTATGGGCTTCTCAACAAATATCAGGGTGATTAAAGTCACCCATGACTACCAGGGAGGGTGTTCTAGAGGCTACTTCTAGTTGATTGTAGAAGGCATTGTCAGCACTTTCTTCTTGGCTTGGTGGTCTGTAGTAGACACCTGGAACAGTATCGTTCCCTTTTTCATGTTCTTCAATTTTAACCCATAATCACAGAATGTTAGGGGTTGGAAGGGACCTAGAAGATCATCTAGTCCAACCCTCCTGCCAGAACAGGATTACCTAGACCAAGTCACAAAGAATCTTCCCTGACCGGGAATCGAACCCAGGCTGTGGCAGTGAGAGCACTGAACCCTACCTACTAGACCACCCTGTCTTCTCATAAGCTTTCAGCCTGAACTACCTCCCCTCTGAGATAACACCTGATACATTTTAGTTGCTCTCACACATAAAGAGCAACACCACTGCCTCGCCTTGATAGTCTATTCCTTCTGAATAGAACATAACCTTCTATAACAACATTCCAGTCGTGGGAGTTGTCCCACCATGTCTCAGTAATAGTAATTACATCATATTTATAAATTCTCACATACATCTCTAACTCTTCCTGCGTATTCCCCATGCTCCGTGCTATTCCCCATCCTCCGTGAAATATAAATTCTGCCTTCACAAATATTATTGTGGTATTTCAAATAGATAGTGGTGACTGCTTCAATCCTCTAGATTTATTTTTTCCCTGTTAGTCTTTGTACAAGCACATGCATCAGCTGTCTTTTGAGGCTTGATACTGTTGCTGCATGCAGTGTTCGCTACAGGACTGATAAATGTTTATATTTCTTTGCTAATAATCCTGTATTAAAAAAAAAAAAAAGGTGTAAACAGTACAAGAGGCTGCAGCTGGGGCTGCTTGCTGCATGTGTTGCATTTAGGAAAAGAAAAGAAACAGGAGACTCTCTGATAGCAGGTGGCAGCAGGAAGTAGATTGTTGAAAAGAGAGGGCTGGACAAGATGGAAAGAATTGATTTGCAGGTTGTAAATAGGGTTCTGAATGACTGGAACTGCTAACTTCCTCTCTTTTTACAGTGTGTATTGATGGAACATGCAGTCTAGCCTCACTCACAAATTATGCTTTCCTATGTCTAAAGCTTGATTCATTCCTAGATAAATAATGCAAATGCATATTTATCTTTTCTTTGCAATGTTCAATAAAGTTCTCAGATAAATGTTATTGTGTAAGTGCTGAGAAGTGAAGAGGAGGATCAAGTTTCTATTCCATTATGGCATTCATCTTAATGTGATCAGTATGCTGAGAATAATTACATTCATTTTTCCCTAAATCAGTGCCTGTTAGACTTGTCATATCTATTAATAGCAATATCTCCCCAAATATCAATGACACACTTCCCTTTGCCTGTCAAGACTTGAAAAACACTTGTCTTTTTTAATTACTAAAGTGTCTACAGGAGGAAGAAGCTAGATAATCCTTGTTCAGATTTTACCTAATTAGGAACTTTAGAAATAGATGCCAGCATCTTGGAAGCTGTATCTTACCTTTCCTCTTTATGCTTTCAGTTTAAAATAGTCAAGCACTATCATTTTGGTCAGTGGTATTCACTTTGGTAAACTCCTAAGAACTGAGGTCCTGAAAGCTCTGTGCAGATGTTAGAGGATGTCGCGGTTTGGAGTCAGGGCAACCCCCAAACTGATAACAGACCGCTCTCTTTTAACCCCCCTCCCTCCCCAAAGGGGAGAGAAAAGGAATAAGGGAGAGAGACTTAGTGATTAGAAAAAGGAACTAAAACAATTTAATTAAAAAAATGAAAATGAAGTATATACAAATATGTACAAAGCCAGTACCCAACCCAACCTCCCCCCGATGGTAATTACGTCACCCTCACGGACGCTGTGGAGGAGCTGGACTCTGGCACCGGGTCTCGGAGCGAAGACAAGAACCAAAGCCAAAGGGGTAGACCGGAAGTGAAGAGGGACGAGAAGGGCCGGAACAGGGCGAAGAAGGGACCAAAAGGGCGAGCGAAGGGCAATAAGGGCAAAAAGGGCCAAAAAGAGAAGGACTCCCGAAGAAGAAGGGGCGAACTTCCGGACCCCCCGAGCTTATATACTGGATATGACGTGTATGGGATGGAATACCTCGTTGGTCAGTTTGGGGTCACCTGTCCTGTCCGCTCCTCCCCGCAGGTGTGGTCTTTCACTTTCTGCACCCCCCAGTGCAACACACAAACTCTAGCCATGGCCTTGGTTTTGCATTCCATCCCTGGCAGTAACTGTAAACATGAGGTGTTATCACTGTTAGAAGCAGACTCTGTCTGCAAAACATGCTGCTAACTCTAGAAAGTGCAGTTAGTTAGAAACCTAAGCTGAAAAGTAAAATCACTGGACAGAATTTGCTTGGTTTTCACCCAAACCAGGACAGAGGAACATCTGGGATGCTGAGTTTGCTTATGAGATTTTTCATATCTCTTTTACAGAAGAAATTATTTCATTTCGCTGCTGCTCAGTAAGCTTTCAGACCCTCCAGAAAAGCTGAAGGTTGTAAAAGGCAAATTATGTGAAAATTACCTTGTTTCTTATTTTGGGGTGTGGTTGGTTTTTTTTTCTTGTTTTTTTTCTTTTTTGTTTTGTTTTGTTTTTTGTTTGGTTGGATTTTGTGTGTGTGTGTGTGTGTGAATTAATATATTATTTTTGTTCCTTTGCAGCTGCATTTACCATGATTGGCACTTCCACACATTTGTCTGATCAGTGCTCACAGTTTGCAATACCATCCTTCTGCCACTTTGTGTTTCCTCTATGCGATGAGCGCTCTCGGACCCCCAAGCCACGGGAGCTGTGTCGCGATGAATGTGAAGTTCTGGAAAACGATCTCTGCAGGCAGGAGTATAACATTGCTAGGTCAAACCCCCTCATCTTGATGCAGCTACAGTTGCCCAAGTGTGAGGATCTTCCACGACCAGACACCTTGGAAGCTGCCAACTGCATAAGGATTGGTATCCCTGTGGAGAGACTCACCCAATGTAAGTCTGGGTGTTTCATCACTGGTTAAAAGTAGAGTTTGTTGATTCCTCAACGTGGGTCTGAGAGATGGTATTTTATCAGTCATTCATTTTGTAAAGAAAGTATTGCTGCATTGGATGCTACTGTTTTTTATCATGATAATAGTAAATGTAGTAATTGCAAGGTATTGTAGGAAATCTAAAGGATGCTACTTTAGTATTGAAAGGGGCTCTATCAACTGTCTTGGGCTATAAAACTCTTGATTTTACCCAGATGTGCCAGGTCAGCAGTGCTTTGCAGGTTTCCATTTCCACATTCCTGGCCTCAACTCTGTCTCAGTCCTTGCCTTTCTGGATGAGTTCCCCCCAGACAGCTATTTCTGAGTTCCATTTACTTATCAGTAAACCTCAGATAGGCTGTAGAATGTTCACTTGAAAACTGTGTTGAAAAATTAAACATTCAATGTTCACTCTTTCTGTATGGAAATCCACACAAATTAGTCTTGTAAATTGAACATGGAGTGTAATTGTCTTTCTTCACCCATGCAGGATGGGTGAAAACATTGATCTTGTTTCTGTGAATCTATATTTGCATCCAGGAGTAGAAGGGCTGTTCTGTTATTCAGCAATTATGTACTGATAGTTTTTCTGCCTACTCCGTTTCCTAGCAATTAATCACTACCCCCCAACAATGTTCAACAAGGAAGATCCAAGAGACTAAACATGTTTAAAGTTAAAAGTGTGAGAAGATTATTCTGAATATCCACTGTAAGAACCCACAGCTAGAGGCAGGGGTCATAGCATAATGGTGGGCATGGAAGACTAGCTAGCTGGCAATAATCCAGTGTAGCTGAGAAGGAGAAATAGCTGATAAAATTACAACAGGACAGATCAGTAAGGGAAGGTGTATCAAGCAAAAGGAATTATAATAAAAGCAACAAGAAGCCTGGCAAAACTTATGTGTGACCATCAGAGCCAGTGGTGCTCCCTCCAGTTTAACAGCTGTGGTGTGAGCATCCTGAGGGTTTGAAGAAGGGCTTTAAGAGCACTGGATTCCTAGATCTCACTTGGCTTAGCTCACCTTGTCCTATATCTCAAGGTCCATACATGCTCTGTAGTATCAACTTGCATTCAGTCACCAAACTCTGTGTATATAGCCATAAAGCTGAGAGACACTATAAAGTTAGAATATTTTGTTAAACTCTTGTGTTGCAGATCATCAGTGCTACAACGGCTCTGGAGCAGACTACAGAGGGACAGTCAGCATTACCAAGTCTGGCCACACATGCCAACTCTGGGAATCCCAGAGTCCCCACAACCATGATCTGACAAGCACACAGTTTCCAGAGCTAGGTGGAGGACATGCGTATTGCCGAAATCCTGGAGGTCAGATGGATGGTCCCTGGTGTTTTACAAAGAATAAAAACGTACGCATGGAACTGTGTGACATACCTTCTTGTAGTATGTATTCTCTTTCTTTTTTCCCCTTCTACTGTCCTGATTACTGTATAATTTAAATATCCCCTATTGTTTTTACAATTAAAATTCATGTAGGAAGAGTTGTGGTTTCAAATGTATCACTTGTTATAATGTGACACCCTTGTTTTGTGTTAATTATTTAGTATTTTCTGGAGATAAGAGTTTGGAACTGAGATACTGTGTCACTTTTTTTGTTGCATATTGGGTGTTTAAGATGAGATAATTAATGCTACATATGCAGTTTGTATTCTAAGTTGTCAAATGCCAGACTTGACTTACATATCACATGTGTGTGTTAGGTTTGCTCACACTTCTCTGCTTTGTATGGCATCTTGCAGGCAGCAAGGAGTTTCAGATCCTGTAGAGGGAGATAGAGCACCATGCTTGGTAGGAAGGAAATTGAAGATGCAGAGATGTCATAAAACAGACCACCTTGTCAGAAAAGTCCTACACTAGATGCTGTTGTCTCTATACTGCACAACTGATATCATAAATAAAATCCACAACTCTATACTGTCCCACCCTGTATTGGTACATCCTTTACTTTAGAGCTATTGCAGTAATAACATTCTTTGGATGTGACAAAACAACTTAATACTGTGCTTCATTAGGAAGAAAACCACGTTTCCTGCATCAATAGATGTACCATGGAAGCTGTAAAAGTGCTAGTTACAGTTTGCCTGGACAGTTAAAAGCATGCAAAAGTAATAGAAAATTTCCTAGTTCATTATTTTTTTACAGTGACATTTATAGTAAATTTCTATGTTGCATGTAACGTGTAAAGATAAAACTGGAATGTGGCTGTGTGAAAGCAGTAGCCACAGATAGCAAAACCACGGATTGCAGAAAACATCCAGGGCAGTTCCAAATAACATTTTGGACATAACTAAGCTTTCCTAAAGTCCCAAGATTAAGAAAAAAGCATTTTAGATTGGTTCCAGAACAGTCCTATTGGGTGCACTTTAATTCTTTTAAGTACAGGTCAAATNTTTAATGGAAAATTATGGAGAAGGGGGAGAGGATAATGTGACTTCACTTTTCAAGCAACAGGAGATTACTTTTTGTTTAAAATGTAGTCATACCATAATATAATCATAATATTGTCTTTTTTTTTTTTCCCTATATTATTGAATGCCCTTAAAACCCTTACTGTAAACACTGAATATTTTTGTGCCTGACAGGTCCACGTGACAACAGTAAAATGGGAATCCTCTACATCCTCGTTCCCAGTATAGCCATCCCTCTGGTTATCGCCTGTCTTTTCTTCCTCGTCTGTATGTGCAGAAACAAGCAGAAGGCATCTGCTGCCACACCACAGCGCCGCCAGCTGATGGCATCTCCTAGTCAGGACATGGAAATGCCACTCATTAATCAACACAAACAGGTACTTTTTATTTTTTCCAGAATTTGCTCAGGCCATATATTTTCAACGTGTCATGATATCTGATGTGTCTCGAGTTGTCAATGCCCAAATTGATCTGCACTGTAAGTGACCTACCTAATCTTCATATCATGCCAGACATCTACTTCAGTGGAATTCAGGTCTTGCTTGCACTCCCTAGATGAGTTTAGAAAAACTGGCCTCAGGCAACAGCTTTCAGGACCAAGTATTTTATGGTATTTGTCCTTACCTGTCAATCCTCATTCTACCTGTTGTCTCAGTGACTGGAAAAGTTATTTTTCATCCAGTCTTCAGCCTGAAGGTCATTTCCACACCTGGTAATGATGTGGCCAGTGTGCTTGTTTCAAGCAGAATTAATGATGGGGTTTCTTGTCTAATCTGTTGGTTCAGTCTGGTGGTATTCTGAACCACACCACCAAGTGGGGAGCGGAGCCAGAAGGCAACATGTTTCACAAAGGATGGTGAAATGAAAGTGGTTTTGAACTTCAAAACAATGTCCATTTGTAAAAGTTGGTGACATCTGTTCAGGACTGTGTAGAATATTTGCAGGATATTACCAATTGTAACAAATCACACAGATTTTGTGTGATAAGGGAGAGGTCTAATGGCTGAGTCTGGGCTGCACTGGAAACTGCCTGGTCCAGTCCACAATCCATTGACCACTAAAATCAGACCTTATTCCCAAACCATTTGTTAAAGCCTCTTTTCAGTATGCCCTGCCTCTTCCTTCTGCAGTGGCCCACATGTGAAGCTTTGCCAGCTGCAACTGGCTTGGTTGGGCAATCCTCCAGTCCACACTGGTCAGTATGGACCCATTAGATCACTGTGAGCACAACCCTAACTCTCCCTGCCAGCTGCAGGAGGGAGGCTCTGCGCATTTCTCTTGGGTTTGCCATCTTTTCCTTCATGTACTAAAGAGAAATTCCTTCTTCTGTCTGCTCCTCTCCTGCCCTCCTCTTTGATCAGAGCTAACACAAGATTTCTCACAGGGGTACTGTGTACTGCTACCCACAGACAGGGATCATTCCTATAGGTTCAGTAAAGGAGAAAGGACATATCTGCTACTGCATTATTGAAAGAGAGGGAGTTTGTTCCACCTTCTGCTGGAAGGGATATTTTCATTCATCCTGAGTTTGCCATCTCCTCACTCAGTGCCCACAGCTTTTCTGACGTATCTCCAGTAAGCACCACTGGGATGATCTCTAGGGCAAGTGCAGCTGCAGATAATAGATGTCATCGTTTGCCAGATTTACTCTGAACAATTATTCATTTCTCTTGCCAGAAATATGGGCCCTTCTTTGTAAAAATAATTATATTAATAATCTTGCAGCATAATTCAATTTATACTTCTGATACAAATATAACTCATTTCAAGATTAATAGTGATACCAATATACTGATGTAAATGTATGAAAAGCTGAAAAGTCATTTTGGCCCAATTCACCACCCAGTTGGAGGATCCAACCACTGAAACATTTTCTGTAGAAAACAGTGTGAATTTCTTTTCTTTTTTCCTGACTTTCTTTACTTCATTTCAGGCTAAACTTAAGGAAATCAATCTGTCCACTGTGCGGTTTATGGAGGAACTAGGAGAGGAGAGATTTGGCAAAGTCTACAAGGGCCATCTTTTTGGTACGGCACCAGGTGAACAGACACAAGCTGTTGCTATCAAGACACTTAAAGACAAAGCAGAACTTGCTCTTCGGGAAGAATTCAAACATGAGGCAATGATGAGATCACGATTACAGCACCCAAACATTGTTTGTTTGCTGGGAATAGTGACAAAGGAGCAACCCATAAGCATGATATTTAGTTATTGTTCCCACAGTGACCTTCATGAGTTCTTGGTAATGAGATCTCCCCACTCAGATGTTGGCAGTACTGATGATGACAAGACAGTAAAATCCACTCTGGAACCAGCGGATTTTTTCCACATAGTAACTCAGATTGCTGCAGGAATGGAGTATCTTTCAAGCCACCATGTTGTCCACAAGGACTTGGCCACAAGAAATATACTGGTGTTTGATAAATTGAATGTGAAAATATCTGATTTAGGCCTTTTCAGGGAAGTTTATGCTGCTGATTACTACAAACTCATGGGAAATTCTCTTCTTCCTATCCGGTGGATGTCCCCTGAGGCTATTATGTATGGCAAGTTTTCTATTGATTCAGATATATGGTCATATGGAGTTGTGTTATGGGAAGTTTTCAGTTATGGCCTGCAGCCTTACTGTGGTTATTCTAACCAGGATGTCATTGAGATGATCAGGAACCGACAGGTTTTGCCATGTCCTGATGACTGCCCCACATGGATATACACTTTGATGTTGGAATGTTGGAATGAATTTCCCAACAGAAGACCAAGATTTAAAGATATACACAACAGGCTAAGAACATGGGGAAACCTTTCTAATTATAACAGCTCAGCACAAACCTCTGGGGCAAGCAACACTACACAAACAAGTTCTCTCAGCACGAGCCCTGTTAGCAATGTCAGCAATGCCAGGTACATTGTACCAAAGCAGAAAACACCAGCTTTCCCTCAACCACAATTCATACAAATGAAAGGGCAGATGAGACCAATGGTCCCACCTCCTCAGCTCTACATTCCAGTCAATGGTTATCAGCCAATGCCTGCCTATGGCGCTTATTTGCCAAATTTTTATCCAGTCCAAATTCCAATGCAAATGGCTCCTCAGCAAATGCCACCCCAGATCATTCCCAAACCAGGCTCCCACCACAGTGGGAGTGGATCCACCAGCACAGGCTATGTAACAACGGCACCTTCCAATGCGTCGGTGGCTGACAGGGCTGCTCTGCTCTCAGAGGGCACAGATGACACACACAATGGAACAGAAGACATCACTCAGAATCCTGTCCAGGAGGAAGAGGAAGAGGAAGGCTCTGTGCCTGAAACAGAATTGTTGGGTGATAATGATACACTTCAGATGGACGAGGCAGAAATTCAATCAGAAGCCTAAGGAATTTGGCCTCATTACAAAGAATTTCACATCGCTTCCATGCATGGACACTGTAGATCCTTAGGCTTAATAGCAGTGATTTTGATCTGACTAGAAGAAAGGAAACTTAAAAAAACTACACCCATGTAAAGTGCAGCAGCAATGATATACTGGGTTTATTGACCATTGCCACCATCAGTTTTTCCAATTATGATGGTATAGAATTGCTGGGTTTAGTCTGTTTTTACTGTCTTACAGTTCTTGAGGGAAGCTGGTTTTCAGTTATGTACTGTTGCTGTGCAACATATTACAGAGTAGCATTGCACGTCATGTATATCATGATATGTGAGTGCAATGTTAATGAATTATGCTTTAACCAATACCACAAAAAGTAATCCAACTATGGTTGCAGAATTGCTCTGAGCATAAAGAAGTGCCCTGGATGTGATGGACAGCTTGATTTATAGTATTTATCTCTTTGATACCGTGGACACAAGATTGATTGCTTTTTGAGTCTGAAAAAATATCAAGCTGAAAATACTGATCTGTGTTTGTATTATGATAACCAGGAAAGTAGGAAAACAACATAAAATTGACTATGCTGAGTCAGAACATGGGTCTGCTCAGCCCAGTAGCATGTCTTGAAAGGCCATGAGTGACTGCCCAGGGAAGACTGCAAGATCAATTTCCCTTGTAGAATTTCCCAAGGGTATTTCCCCAGCCTCCAGCAATTGGTGGCTTAGGGACTTCCCAAGCCAGAAGTGGATTTTTGTTTTCTGTTTAATAGCCCATGATGGAATTTTCTACCATGAATTTATCCAAATGATTTTGAACCCACATAAGCTTTTAACATCCACAACATCCTGTGGAATAACATGAGAGGAGAGAGGATGGCTTGCTTTCATCATTCCCAATGAATGACTGTGACAGAAGCTTCCCTATGACATCATCTGACTGCATTTGTGGATTAAAGTGTTCCTTCTCTGCTGTGTATTTTCAGCAGCAAGCAGCCTTAATACACTGTTAACCAAAAATGGGGATATTGTAGGGGATATTGTAGGTGTGCACTAACTTAACAGTCCAACTTTAATTGCATACTGGTTATCAAGTATAGGAAAGGGCTCCACATGTATGTTCCTACATTGTAAAAGTGCTGGCTTTTGTGTGGGGTTATAGACTTACTTGATTTACCACAATTACTGATGGATTGCATGTGAAACCATGTTTTTTTCCTGTCTCTTTAGTAAAAATAAATTTTTGAACTTTAGAAGACCAAAATAAGCAATACTGTACAAAGTAATGGTTTTGTGCTTCTATTTGCAGGATGAATCATGTACAGACCTTTAAATGTAATTTATGTTTTACTACATTTTATATACTTTTTGTTGTTGTTGAAATATTTGGATTTTTGAATGAATGACTTTATAGCTTAACCATTTACAATATTCACATGTGGTACAGTTTTTTATATTGCTGTTCCATTTTGATAACCATGCAGACAGGTCCATACATTTCATGACCCTTTCTGTAATACAAGCAATACACATTTTCATTGTAGCCAACACACACTATAACAGTAAGCTGTACATCCAACATGGAGTATTCAATAAAATGATGCAAAAAGTATTATTAGATATGTTATCTTCNAACTCAGTCTCTGGTGCATGACCTCTTTAGCAGATGTGACCCTTATCTTTTCTGTGTATTATTTCCATCTGTAAACAAGGTCTTAATCCAGACTGAAGTTTAGTTTGTTGTGAGAGTTAAATTCACAGGAAAACCAGACTTTTCTGCTTCCCCCCTATTTAAATATTCTGAATTAGATTAATGAGTCTTTAATGTGAAAATTAGTTTGCGGGAAGACATTTTGTTATACCAGGTGTGCTCACTTGGTACTTTCAAGAGATGAGACACTGAGTTTAGAACTAGTGTCAATATTCAGACAGGCAAAGATACTAATTTTAAGTTCTTTGTTTCTTCTAGGTTACATGTTCTTATATTAATGAACTTCATTAATCAACTACATTGTCTTCTTTTGTTAACTTACTCCCTGAAAAATAGAGAGTATCCATTTACACCAGACACGTCAGTAAGAGAACAGATACGATAAACTAGTTGCAGTCAGTGGAAGTGGTTGTACAGCACTGTCTGAAGTTCAGCCCACTTCTGATGGCCAAAGAGCTTTACAAATCTGTGTGCTTTGGATGCAGTTTGGAAAACTCCTAATTCCCTTCTTCAAGCTTCATATATTCTAGTCTATAAATCACTATATTCAGAAAAAAAGGACAGACTTCTATACTGAGCTGTCCCATCCCCATGGAGATGTGGATGCACTCTCCAAGTGATAGTAGAGGAGCAGTATGCAGATCTCTAGGCCACTCAGTACCATAGAGGGATTTTTTCCCCTTCGTTGATGTGGATGCACTTCCCTGAGCTACCACAATCAGAGTCATGATGACAAAGAAACACCTCATCTTGTGGCTCAGGTGAGCACTTCTCTACAGATGGTACCACAACCATCATGTTAGAGGCTACTGTGAATCATATGGATTGGCAGTAACTTGCTCCTCTGCAACTCCCCAGGCTACTCCCTCCATGATGTCTGCTGCAAAGACCTGGATAGAGTCAGAACCTATGTTTACTCCTCAAGATATGGAAGAAAGGCCAAGGAGGAACAGGGAAGGGATGCGATGGTAAGTGGATGGAATGAGGTGGTAAGGTACGGGAAAGCGACAGGACCCAGAAAAGCCAGCACAATGCTAGGACTTGCAAAGTTACTTCTTTGTGCCAGGGCTAGCAAAGACAGGTTTTGTCCAAACATCTTTTCTAGAAAACATATACATGTCTGGGAGAGGGCAGGGTGTTTTCAAGAAGATTTTGGAATGCTTCAGAAGTTTTCTCTTGGTACTTGATAGCTAGCTCCCTACTCTGCTTCAGTCAATAGAATCTTCCTAAGAAGACACAGACTGACCTTAGGAAAAGTAGAGCATTGGTAGAGTCCACAGTAGCCCACCAATGAAGTAGGAGGCTACTTCTCCATCTGCAGTGGTATGTGATATTGGATCTAGTGCATGCCCTTCCCACTGCACATAACAACTGTTTTAGATGTCCTTACTAAAGCCCAGCTCTCAGATATGGTGCAGGTGTCTAAACTTGACGCAGATTATTGTGAAGGAAAAGCTGCTGGAGATGTGAAAGGATCCCACGTGGCATCACTCATAGAATCATAGAATCATAGATATTAGGGGTTGGAAGGGACCTAGAAGATCATCTAGTCCAACCCCCCTGACACAGCAGGATCACCTAGAACAAGTCACTCAGGAACAGATCCAGGCGGCTTTTAAGTGTCTCCAGAGATGGAGACTCCACAACCCTCCTGGGCAGCCTGTTCCAGAGCTCTGTCACCCTCACTGTGAAAAAGGTCTTCCTTGTGTTGACCTTAAACCTCTTGTGCTTCAACTTGCACCCATTGCTCTTGTCCTGTCATTGGATGATATCGAGAAAAGTCTGGCTCCATCCTCCCTACACTCACCCTTAACATATTTATAGACATTGATGTGATCCCCCCTAAGTCTTCTCTTCTCCAGGCTAAAGAGCCCCAGCTCTCTCAGCCTCTTCTCATAAGGGAGATGCTCCACTCTCTTCAGCATCTTGGTAGGCCTGCGTTGGACTCTCTCCAGCAAATCTCCATCTTTTCTGAATTGGGGTGTCCAAAACTGGACACAGTACTTGAGGTGGGGTCACACCAGTGCAGATTAGAGAGGGAAGAGAACCTCTGTTGAACTGCTGGCCACACTTCTCCTAATGCATCCCAGGATGCCAGTGGCCTTCTTGGCCAGTGCAAGGGTGCATTGTTGGCTCCTGGCCATCCCCCTGTCCACCAGGACCCCCAGGTGTTTTTCTCCAGAGCTGCTCTCTAATACATCAGCCCCCAGCCTGTACTGATACATGGAGTTGTTCTTCCCCAGATGCAGCACCGTACACTTGCTCCTGTTCAATTTCATTATATTTCTCCCTGCCCAGCTCTCCAG
>VYZU01009248.1:0-17591 GCA_013401355.1 Ceyx cyanopectus
AATACACAGTGTTGATACAGAAACAATTTGGCTACTTCCATCCAATACAACCTCTCCAGTATATTTTTCACACACTCAGTGAACATTGACTTGACAGTAGACAGTAACATTTTGTCTGAAGTATCACTGATCACAGGACTTCCCTGGCTTAGTTGGATCACCCCTAGCTCTGGAAGTATAATTTGCATGAAACTACTCAGTGTATTTGTGCTGTTTACCCTCGTGAGTTTAGTTCCTGCTGCCTCAACTTTACCCAGAAATGTCAAGATTATAGTCCATGTGTGTTGAACATAAAAGTGCAGTGTGCACTACAGTGCTGAATTCAGTTATGTGGGAGAATGTATGGATGTGTGTATGCAAAGCATGTTTTTATCTGAACAAGAGTAAGGTGTTATATAAATAACATGTAATAGTGTATATAAATGTTTGAGCACTTGTGATAGCATGTGGGTGCATGAGGCAGTTGTACATGTCCATTTAACTCCAATTTGATTTTTACCCTCCTTAAACAGCATTTGTGTCACTGTTTAATGAATGAATGCAGCAGCCAGCATTGCTGGGATGGTGTTTTAAACCCTGTGTGTCTCCTTCTATCTCATATACTGTGTTTATCCTGTCATCTGTGCTGTGGTTATTACCCATGGCTGAATGACTCTGATTCCAGAAACCAGAATCTGTCAGTGCTTAGCCACAATTCCTTTTGGCAATTGCTGTTTCCTACCAAACCACAGGTATTTTGTGACCGTATGAAAGACATAAAAATATTGTGTGTGCCATGACTGAATGGGGAAATCTAAACAGCAGCCTTGGCAAACCTTATGCCTCCCCTCTCCCTGACATCAGAGGCAAAAAGATGTTCATGTTGATGACACCAAAGGAGATAAGGGTCAAGATTATCAGTGCTAAACAAGAAATGTGAACAGATATCACTTAATTTCTGTGTAGAGCCATCAGTGCATTTAATCTTATGGGGACTGCAGACCAGTTTAGAGGAAGTGTTCAGAAATGGAAGAGGAATAATCTAAAAAAACCCACAAAAATTATAAAATCACAAGTTTTATTTCATTTCAAGAAAAATTAGGTCAGGTGGATGTTCCCTAGTGCAATGCCATGCCTGCATTTGTTCCTTGGTTTGCTGGTGGGGATCTCCAGGAAGCTGAGGACACAACTGACTTGGCTACAGGCATTTACTGAAGCATTTCCAATTGAAGCAGCTGTATAGGCTAAAGGTTGAGACAGAGCCTTTGCCTAGTTTGCCTGCAGCCCTCCTCCTCACCCATCTCCTGCCTTTCCCCGGGAAGCTGTGCTTTCCTTTCCTAAAGGAAGCAATTCAGCATCCCACTCTAAACCCTCTAAACCTCTAAACTCAAACCTCTGAACTCAAGCCACTTCTGGGCTCAGCATGACCACTTCAGTAAGAGTCTTCCTGATAAATGTTAAACATTACAGAGCTTTTTTCTTCATGAAAATAAGCTGAGGCTTAAATGTTCAATTCCTTTTTGCTCTGTGCACATTTATGTTTTCTCTAAATGAGGCCACATACCCTAACTCTATTCCACCTCCTCCCCTGGAAGTTCCTACCCTTTCATTATTTTCAGGCATCAAACTTGATTCGGTAAATCTCTTCTTTCAGAACTGTCATGTTTTAGCCTCAGAACACAAACACAGTATTTGTTCCTAGCATGCTTCCTTTTTAATGCTTTAAAAGCTGTTACAAATGTCTTGCTTCCTCCCAGCCATAGCTGTATTAGATTATGTGTTCTGGTTTTTGTTGTTTGGGTTTTTTAAAAGGAAAAGTGAAACACCTGATGCAAACTCAGCCCTTTGGAACAGCAATAGATTTATAACTTTCTAGTCTCCAGACCAAAGGTTAACCCCTCTCGTCAGTTATTAAAGGTTGCATTGGATGCCAGGAAAGAACAGCATCTGTCAAGTCAAGATTTCTAGGAGCAGAATTGAGACATGCAATTTCCAGAGTGTATCTGAAATAGGCAGCCTGTGGGGAGAAAGCAGCTTTGTTAAAATTGCAAAAGAATGAAGAAGGAAAGCAAAGTGGAACTCACTGCAAAAGACTAAATGTTTCTTTTTCCACGGTTACCCCATGATGTGATGGGAAAAGAGCTGTCCTGTAGTCTGTCTTTTTAGGTGGTAAAAGCAAAGCACCAACAGAAACAGCAGAAGAGTAATGCAAAATAAACGTTCCCAACCAGTTAATCCACAATTTTAAAGTGTACTAAATTAAGTTGATTTAGTACAATATGCTTCAAACATGAAGGAACCCAAAATAATGTTGATTTATTTGCTAATGAAGAGTACCATTTCTTTAAAACAAATACCTTCCTGAACTCCAGGAAAATCAACAGAGACATGACCTGACATTTTGGTTTCATCTTCTTAAAAACAACTTAATGGGATCTGAGAAATTTTAGTTAGATGTGCCTTAGTGCAGGAGATGATAGCTTAATTATTAAAGCTAAAAATATAAATATGTCTAGATGAGGACAGTAAGAATAAAGCAATATGACTTTTGTCAGTTTAAATCTATCCTGTTAAACTTACTAGAACAATATATAAGAATGAACAATATCACAGATAATAGTGGACTGACAAAAAGATATAAACCATTCCCCAAAAATAATTAAACTGCCCACAGAAGGGTAATTCAAGCAACTTCATAACCACAAGTCATGGATATAAGGATTAATTATAAGGAAGAAAAGTTGGAAGAAGTGGACAGTATTTTGTGTTATTGCTGAGACTGCTGTAGTGCCAGCACTCAACAAGGTATTTTCCATATCCAAGTCTGTAAAGTTCCCATCTCCAAAAGTGCCAGGTGTAAAAGAATGAAGTCTCACTAGCCTGAGAAGAAAGAGTGCAGCATTATGAGGGCAAACATGGATTGAATCTCTCAGCATCAGGGAAGAAATGAGCACTGATATCAAGGAAGAGTTCCTTACAAAGAGAAGTCTTCTCACAAAAACATGGTCAGCAGCACCTGCACTCTTCAGCCAGAAGTGGTAATACCAACACTCTTATTACACAAATTCTTGACTGATAAGATGTGCCAGCCCTATCCAAGCAGCAGTGGGCAGGGTCTGGCTCTTCCCTTTGTGCAAACAGGCACAAAGGGGTAGTGGAGGCCAGTTTGTCTTCTACAGAACAGAGATCGACTATGGGAAGGCTGGGCACCACAAGCAGGGCAGATGGGAGCCAGCTTTTCTGATTCCTGCATTCATTTGCTCTGCTTCTTTATCAGCAATGAAAGTTTTCCTTTGAAGGAAAGAAAAAAGTCCAACATCCTTACCTCAACCCTGAACGTAGGCATCCACTCGCATCACAGTCCAGTGTTTCTCACCGCTGGAGTGTTCTGGAAGTTGCTGCTGCTGCTGCACTCAGCAGAGTGCAGAGCAAACTGCCACTTGAGGAACCATGGAGGAGCTTTTTCATTACATAAGGACACAGACTGAAAAGGAGGATGGTCACTGGAGTGGACTGAGCAACACTGGAGAATGAAAATCTGCATCTATCTGTGGCCGTAGCACTGCAGAGCTACTTCTTATCTGATTTGCATGGGCAGCTCTCTTTTGTTTTGGGGTCTGGTTTAGACATAAAACAGGCATACCCTCTGCCTACTGCTAGTGTATGTTAAAAGCACTGTGTGCATGATGCTTTCTCTAATGTGCATGCTGGGGCCTCTCTTTTCCTTCAGTTTGTAGTGACTTTTATTTAGGTCCTCTGCTTGTTTATGATTTATGAAGCTTTCACTCTGTCTATCGTATTTAACAAGCACTGTGAAGAAAAGAGAAAGCTTTTAGCTCCAAGGAGAAAAGGGAAAAGCAATGGTTTCTCCTATTCCTTTAATGCAATTTCAAGGAGACTGGAAGTTAAAGAAGCCAAAACATGAAAGATTGGAAGGCAGAGAGAAAAAAAAGCAAACCCTAGACACCTTTAATTTTCCCTATAGGAGAATATTAAGAAAGACATAGATGGCTTTTTCCCTCCGGCCCCCAAACAAAAGTGTTTTTTAGATACACAGATTGGATTTGCAGCTTCTCCAAATCAGTCTGGAAAGGTAAAGATAACTTGTATTACTACCCTCACCATCTTTTATTATCTCTACTAAATCAAGTGTTATTTAATTAAAAAGGACATGGAAGAATATGTCAGGCAGCTCAATCAACAGGGTAGTTGCGCAGTTTGTTTGGTTTGCTGCTAAAAGCTGGGGGTTCAGGAAAGACGCACTGCAATAAATCACCCATCAGAAAGCCACTCTTCCTAGGAATGAAGAAGATGGACAGGACATCTGGGATAACCTTGTCTGAGGCTGCAGCTCTGGGTCTGAGCAGAGGCTGTTCAAAAGGTTTGAACATAGACTGTAGTTGTGTATCACTGACCTGAAAGACATTTCCTGAACCTTCTTGAAACTGGAACCATGCACATTCCCATTAGTTTTCTGGCAGATGTATTGAGACAATTTCTAGATGCAGTAATGTCAGGTCAGTGAGCTAGGTCCTTATGCTGGACACCATCAGATCTCAAAGACAGGATACCAGACAGTCCTTGGAGGCAGAACATTATTTGGTCTTTATCCCTAGAAGTATCCATCCTGAAGCTCCTTGCTTTTGCTGGAGACCTCTCTAAAGAGTGAAGAACTAATACAAACATGGTTTTGAACCTTTAGTGTGACCAAGAAAGAGACATTATTTCATCTCTTTCTATTGACACAGAATTCAGGTTAAACTGTCTATTAATGACATAGGATATGAGGCTTGCTGAAGTAACCAAAGAAAATGTCCACAAGATTAACAGTCTTTGGTTCAAGCCCAAAAAGATTAAACTGATGGTGATCAAGAGAGAACCTTCCAATCATTCTGCATAAAATTTTTTTATTATTTTTCTTATTTTTATTTTTTTTTAAATATAGGTTTATTACTGTTTAAATACCCCAAACAAACAAACAAAACCAAAACACAATCAAAAAACAAGCTCAAAACTGTTTTAAAAAGCCAAAAAGCACAGCACATTTATTACTGATGAAAAATTCCTCTTCACTTCTTCAGTCTTCTGAGAAGCCTTCCCTAAATACTGGTAGAAATAATGTAATATAGTTCCACTGATGGGAAGGTAGTAAATAAAGAAACATGGTGAAGAGTACCATTCCATGTCTTCTTTCATATCAAAGAAGGGAGGAAAGGCCTCATACACAATTGTTTTCCATACCCAGGTCAGCTTTTATCTCTGCAAACATAAGTTTTAAACCCAAAGGATATTCTTTTCTAAATGTTCTAATCACCTGCAAATAGAGGCTGAAGATGAAAGTACCTTCTCAACCATGAGTCACTGCAATTAGTTCATGAAAGTGACCAAAATATTTAAATGAGGTTTAATTATAAAGATTTAAGAGATTACTTCAGGAAAGAAAATGGCAAACTTCTGAATTGATACAGAAATAAAAATACAGCCAGAAATAAAGTAATATAAAGTAATACAAATACTTTAATTATGCTTTAGAATTTTCCTATTTTTACTGTTTGCAGATGTATATGGATATCAATCATTGCACACGTGCTGAATTTGGGATATGACACTGTAGGACATGGGTACCAGCAACCCCTGCCATTCATCCAGGGGACATCAGAGTACCCAGCACAGTCAAGAATACTGCTCCCCTTGATTTTCATGGGCTTGAAAGCATGAATGAGCCAGTGATTAATAAGGCTTCTCCATTTTACTCATAATTTTTCCATCTGGCCACTTCCAATTTGTACAGTTTTGCTAGTACCTAGGCTCTTGCAATATATGGTCAGGATTGATGGATTTATTCATCTTGGGTCTCCCACTCACTCCAAACCTCTGGTTCTTTTAGTGCATTAAAGGTCAGGCTTCAAGCAATTTTCTTGCCTGGATACTTCTTATTCAGTCTCAAGTGTTTATAATTAGATCACAGAGCACTGTGATGTATGTGAAAGATTATTTATAAATCAGTATGTAATAACAGCATAACAATACTGCATCCATTTGTTAAAGAAGAGGGAGGGTATTCTGACTATCCAGAACATAATTTCCCCAAGGTGAACCTCAGGCAGGACACCAGGCCTAATAAGCACCATTGCTGTGGGTAAAATGCCATCCATATTTTTGAGTGCTGCAGAGGCCTGAAGCACAGAACCAGGCACTCTGTCAGCTCGGTTTTGTGCCTGACATTGTCACTTAAATTAGATGTGAATTTGTAAAGTCACTTGGAAGTCAAGAATCAGACTTTGAAGGGTGTCAAGATAGGTAATCAATAGGCAAGGGATTTTCACACCTATCTCAGACTGCAGTGAGAGAAGTTGCATAAGTGTTCTTCAGGCACCCTAATGCCTCTGAAGACCTATTTTGTCATTTTCCTTTGCTCTTGCTTCTCCATGCAGCAGAACACTGCCTGCCTGGCAAAGAGCTAAGTTTTCACCCTGTCAGAAGCACATTTAGGTCTGTGTCAGAAGGGTGCTGCTTAAAAAGCAGAAGGTGTTACTGTGTTTGCAGGAAGTGTAAATGGCTACCACAGGCCAGCCTTTGACATACGGGTGACTACAAACATGACTCCTGGGGAATTAAATTCTCTTTCCTTAGGAAAGCCTACATGACATGATGCCATGTCAAGCAGAGATACCTAGGCCTGCCACGGAGCAGCTAACCCTGGCACCAAGAGCAGGCCAGTGTCTCCAGACCCCAAGCTGAAGACTCACTTTGGTCAGTGTCACACCTGGGTGTGGCCCCAGAGCACTGTGGTTAGACTGGGAAGAAGACTCCACCAAGCCCCTTCAGGCAGTAAGGGGGTGAAAGGCTTTAGAGATGGTTCCCCCAGCTTTGAGCAGTAATAATTCTCTGCTGCACTGGGTATTCCTTGGCTGTAGCAGCAAACACATGCAGAGTATTTATTTGGCCAACTCAGTGGATGGGAGAGAAAAATAAGTGATTTTCAAGGGCTACATCAAATATCTTGGAATCCTTGGGAGTGAAAGGAAGATGCCCACCACTTCCAATACACTCATTTGTCACACAGAAAAATGTGGTCTTCCTGTGTTTATCTCTGTGCTGTTCCATGCTTTTATGTTCCTAAAAGCAGCAGTTCCAATGACAGGGTGCTTCCTACCCTCAGGCTGGATGCCGAGTGCTCTGTGCTGAGTTACCCTTGTACAGTCAAGAGAATTTAACTGCCTAAACCTTCAGCCTTTCTTGTGAGAACATCTGCTGATGGCAAGTCCGCAAGCCATAAAACCTGCCAGTTATAATAGTCATCTTTCTACCACGGATTTAAAAGGAATAAACTTAAAGAAGGCAAATTAATATTTTAATGTCCTTAAAATGGTATATTAAAATATTGGTTATAATAAATGAGCTATTCTTTTGGAGCTGGGAGAGTGAGGATTTCTTCAGGACAGCAGCTGAGTATATGCTGAGGTCCTGGTCCTCACTCTCCCTCCCAAGAGACATTAGTCATTAGTAACTAAGGAGAAGAGGTCACACCCACCTCTCTACAACCTCCTTTCACGTAGTAGTAGAGGGCAATGAGGTCCCCCCTTAGCCTCCTCTTCTCCAAACTGAACATGCCCAGCTCCCTCAGCTCAAATGGTCATAGAAAGAGATCAGGTTTGTTAAGCAAGATCTGCCTTTCATAAATCCATGCTGGCTGGCCCTGATCCCTTGGCTTCCCTGCAATTGCCACGAGAGCTCACTCAAGATAATACTCTCCAAAACCTTCCAGGTACCAAAATCAGGCTGACAGGTCTGTAGTTCCCCGGATCCTCCTTCTTGTTCTTCTTGTAGATGGGTTTCACATCAGCCACCCTCCAGTCATCTGGTACCTCCCCTGTTTACCAGGATTTCTGAAAAATGATGTAGAGAGGCTTGGTGAGCTCTCCTGATAGCTCCCTAAGTACTCTTGTGTGAATGCCATCTGGCCTCATAGTCTTATGAGTATCTAGGTGCAAAAGCAGCTCATTAACAACTTCCTGAATTACGGGGGAGTTCTACTGCTCACCATCCTTCTCTTCAGGCTCAGGAGGATGAACAGCATGGGAGCAGTTGGTCTGTCCACTAAAGACAGAGGCAAAGACCACATTAAGTATCTTAAAGATCACTTTAAGTATCAGTGTTGGGATGTAGGGATCAACCCTAGTGCCTGAGGTTGCATCTAACAAGAGTGGAAAAGTCATTCAAGGTCCATGGTCCTGGTATCCCAGCTGTTTGCCTTGGGGACCTGACCAGAGCAGGCCATAGCTCCTTGCAGCACATGTATCCAGTCTTCCTTCTCACAGGTGTCCAACACACAGCCTCAACTCCACCAGTGTGGGGATGTCAGAAGATCTTCTGAGCTTCTGAGTAAGTCTACCACTACAGAACACAGCTTCCATTTCACTAATGCATCACATGTGACACCTCCAGTCTAATGTGAGCTTTTGAGAAGGATCAGATGATTTACTTCCTGCATCCAATTGCTGCCCCCCAGCTGTAGCAACTTTTGACAGCTACTATGTTGTCCAGGACTGGAAGTAAAGGCTCTTCAGCCAGATATCTAACTCCTGAGCCACATAGTCCCTCTATGAAAACACACCAGATTAAATAAAATAATGCTGTTTGTTGTGGGTTTGTTTTGTTTTGTTTTCTGTTTACTGCTGTCAGCATTGCTTCCATCTGTAATTCTTGTTTCTTTCCTTATCTAATAAGGTTTCTGAAGTTTTCCTGAAGTGTCAGTTGTGTGTGCATTTCTTGTCGATTCAAAGAGTTCCCAGTGCTTAGACAAACATCCTGGCTTTTCAGGCAGAAATATTTGCCCCTTGGGCTTTGTCACTTTCAAGATCTATCCTATCTCAAAAGCTTTGATATATTTATTCACTAAATCACAAAGAGTTTTTATTAGTGTTGACCTCTGTAAGAAGTTTATGGCTGAAGGCCCTGTATAAGAAAGAGATGTTCTTTGCACGATATGCAGTATTCAAGCATGAGATCAAAGATGGTGTGGAGGCTGGACAGTGTCAGCTATATCTTTCACGTGGGTAGATGCACATCAACAACTTGTTAGATGTTTTGACAGAGATATGTCACTGCTGAAGTCACATGAAGACAATAATTAAAACTCTGGTGAAAGAAAGATACTTGTGCAGATTTCAGAGATGTGTTTGGCTACTGGGATAAGTAAAGAATAAATAAGAAAGGTTTCCCCCTATATTTCTCCTACATTATCTGTTCTGACCCCAGAAATCACACATCTAGGCAGAAGGCAGGCTTAAGTGTTTTGGTACAAGGTCTTAAGTACAACATAACTGGGCATGATGCACTAAACTTCTACCACTTTCTGCCTAAACATTACCTTCACTGAAAAATGCTTCTAAAATATATTTAATCAGAGCAACTAGTAGACTTGATCATGCTGGATGAAGATTCCTAGGAAAATGCAAGCCCTTTTCTGTCTTACAGTTACTAGTTTCTCAATTAAGCTCTTCCACTGCTGGTTTGCATGAATAGGTTTTGTAGGAACCAGCAGGTTTGCACAGGGAAATAATAATCAGAGAAGACTAGATCAGAGAGAGAAAATTTGCATACTGAGAGGCTGTGTCTAAGTTATCCAAGAGCTTACAACAAATGAAGCTTACATCTGCTTACAACAAATGGTGCCTCAAGGCATGCCTCATATGCCTTGAGGAGGAAAAACAAGACAGCCTTCATTTAATGAGAAATGGGCAGTTCTTGGAGTGTCACCAATTTTGTCTTTTGTCCACAGTATTCAAACACCCTTCATAAATCACCACCCAACTTTGGTAGGTACAACTTAACAAAAGAGTGCCACAACTGTGGACTGACTGGCAGCCTCTAAGAGGTTACCCCATTACTGAGCACTGCAAGGGGAGACAATTTCTCATTCCAGGCAAGATGAGAGATTGAGCCTCCCCATCAAAATCTCATCTTTAGAGTTGGTGGGTGGTCAGCTGTGGACACCATCTCATCCTCATGTCCCTCTGGAGGTGCCAGGGAGTAAGCAGCCAAGAGAAAAGATATGCTTAGTGTTTTCAAGGTCCTGATTGATAATTAGGCTTCCTAAGTGGAAGTTTAAATCCCATTTCACCATATTAACAGCATATTTAGATGCTTTATTGCACTGTGAGAACATGAGAAATCTTCTAGGAAGGAAAGAGCACACAGCTCCAGTGCTAGGAAACCAGCAACTGGGTGTCTGTGCAAGTATAAGGAATAAAAGTATAAGGAAAAACAATTTTCACCCCTCAGTCTCTGTTCACTCTCTGATAATTCTCTCATCTGTCCTTCTCTCATATCAACTTTTTAACAGCTTTCTGCATTCTGGATGATTTATGCATCTCCCCATCTCTGACTACATCAGATCTTCCTTGCTTTCAAGGTTTGCCACATATTTCCTGTTTCTCATTATTCTCCTCAAAGCATCTTCCCTAAATGCTCCAGCTCATTCCCTCCCCCAGTCCCTCGTGCATATGGCCTTCTGGGCCTTGTTAGTGCTTCTTTCAACACATCTTTCACAGAGGAAGCCTATCCCATGATCAAATATAGCAGACTTAGAGTGAGTTTAAGAGACATGAAAGAGCTTTTATAATACCTTGCTGTCCTGCTGCCTACCCAATTACTCTTCATTTTGTATTGCAAACCATTAGCCTTCCTTTCCTGTGTCTTTACAAATTTGCACAGATTTCATACCATCTCTTACATTTGTCAACATCCTTATCATATAATGATAGAATTATAGAATGACAGATTATTAGGGGTTGGAAGACACCTCTGGAGATCATTAAGTCCCCCTCCCAGCAAAAGTACACCCAGAGCAGGACACACAGGAACAGATCCAGGTGGGTCTTGAAAGTGTCTAAAGAAGGAGACTCAACAACCTCTCTGGGCAGCCTGTTCCAGGCTCTGTCACTCTCAGAGTGAAGAAGTTTTTCCTCATGTTGAGGTGGATCTTCCTGGGTTTCACCTTCACCATCGCCTCTCGTCCTGTCACAGGACACCACTGACAAGAGACTGGCACCTTCTACTTGACACCCACCCTTCAGATATTCGTAAACATTAATAAGATTTCCTCTCAGGCTTCTCTTTTCAAAGCTAAGCAGCCCCAGGGCTCTTAGTCTTTCCTTAGAAGAGAGATGTTCCAGCCCCTTCATCATCTCTGTAGCTCTCTGTTGGACTGTCTCTAGTATTTCCCTGTCCCTCTTGAACTAGGGAGACCAGAACTGGACACAATATTCCAGATGTGGTCTCACTAGTGCAGAGTAGAGGGGGAGGAGAATCTCCCTCAGCTTGCTGGCCACATTCTATGAACCCCAGGATACCACTGGCCTTCCTGGCCACAAGGGTACATTGCTGTTCCATAGGTAATTTATTGTTCACCAGAACCCCAGGTCCCTCTCCATGGGGCTTATCATTGCATCCCTGTCTTTCAGGGTGCTTGTAACTCTTCCATTTTGGTACTATCCCCAGGACCATTTGATGTATCCTATACTGTTGCATCCCAGTGTGTCCCAAATGTTAATGAAAGTTCTGAGGAGAATTTTCAGTTCAGTGATTGAGCAGTCACTGAGTATTCACTGAGTAGACATAGTCAACCACTTTGTAACAATTACACATTTTAGATAATAATTTATAACATGTCTAGAGAAATTAAGCTTAGGAGTGTCTTCTAATAGCTGTATTTCCCATTCAGGACCTAAAATCCCAGGATTTAAACCTTTTTTTGATGGATGATATGTAGTCTATTTTCAAACTTCCTGGTGCTGAGCACCACACAGACTCAAAAGGCAATATCTTGGTCTCCATTCTGCCACAAAATACACAGCAAAAGTAGGCATGTGCTAATTGTTGGGTGTATGAACACTTAAATATGGCTGTACTTATTGGACCAATAGTTCTGTGTATTATATGCTGTTGGTGATAGTGTCTAGAGTGAATATCAGGGAGACCTTAAGAGCAGGACAGATATATTTGTACTTCACTTAGCATTGTTACAGCTACTAACTCTTTCAAACTCAGAGACTATCCATTGAAATGTCTACCACAGAGAGTGGAGTGACATTTGACCAATACCTTGACCCAGATCTACACTTTGACTTTTGAACAGAAAGAATAAATGAATAAACAACTTCCCTTGCTTTTGTATGATTTTGAGATTTCTCACCACTTGGGAATTATTTCAGAGGCAGGAGGTGTATTGGAAAAGCCCAGCATCCACTCAATCTCTTACAGTTTTAAGTAGTATGTTGCTCAGGACTCTGCCTTCAGTGACATCACATCACCAGAGTTATGAAAACCAAAACCAGAGCTTGAGTTCACTGTGGATTTCTACAGTGGTTTTTCTGGCACCCTAATGACTGCAGCATGTGCATAATATATTTTGACCATAAAAAGAATTCAGATTAATTAAAAAGATGTTCCTCTGGGGTTCCTCAGCCTACTCATACTTCTGCTGTTTCATGAAGTCACCCAGTTTCCCCTGATAGCACAGTTCTTCCACTTTCCAAAGACAGTTCATCCGTGACTGCAACAGCTGTGGAGGGCACAGGGGAGGATTTGGCAAGTGGTGATCACTCTGTGCTGACTACAGAAGGATTGAGGCCTACATGAGATGCCTTTCAGATGGTTAAACAGGTAAAATAAGTCCCTAGGCATTCCAAATCGTCCCTTTGTCTCTTTCCCATGATTGCCAAAGCACATTCCATGGAGCTGGAAGCACACAGCACCAATTGCCCAGGCTGGGACTCTGTGCCATGAAGGGTTATTTCCCACCACCACTGGGACACTTGCTTGCTCTATCTCTAGAGCTGGAAAGGGAGGATTTTATTTGTTGCCCTTCAAGCCAATGAAAGAGACCATCTGTGCTGCAGAAACTGAGTGACAGTCTGATCCACTGAGACCAGTAGAGATGTTTGGCAGGTGTAAGAGAGCAGTCATTTTAATTAAGCAAAAACCTCTGGGAGATTTTTACAATGCATCTCCCTCCAGCATTTCCAATGCCAGTGCTTACGTAAGGTTGGTATCTGGCACCCTCTCTGTTTCGAAGGAAGGTGCAGTACGGGTGTAGTGGGGGGTTCATGCTTCCCTCTGGTTTTATTCCAGCAGACTTCTGATCTGGGGTGTCGCCACAGCAGGTCTGCTCTGAGAAAACATTTAATCAATAGGTGTACCTTTTGCTTTTAACCCTTTGCTGCCTTAGATAGTTCTTCTGCCTCATTAGCTCCATTTTATGACACAGAAAAAAAAATTGCCCAGAAGACATTACAGCAAATTGCTGAAATTCAGTGAAAATTTCCCATTTCTTTTCACAGAGCTCTTTTCTGTACTTTGTCATCCTTACTTGAAAGCTTCTCATGTGGATAGGATGGGATTTCATAACACTAATTAAACTCTCAGGAGATGAATGGAACCTGTTGATGGGCTGTCAGCAGTATCAAACTGGTGTCTATAATCCCAGGCAAATGCATAGATTTGTCTCATTAGACTTTTTTTTTTTTTTTTAATTGAATCTACTTCCTTTAAGTTTCTCTCAGGCATTCAATTTTTATGGTATCTTTTCACACCCGAGTAGGCTGAAGACATTGATCTTTTAGCCTCACACCCTACAAGTCACTTAAGGCTCATGACAATTTTACATGCTCTAGATGCAGCTGCTGAGCTTCTCTCAAAGTAAAGCATGCAGTGTCACCTTGTTTGTTCTCCCAAGCCCAAATGATTTCCTAGAGGAAAAGACAGATTTTCTTCTGGTTTAAGGCAAAATGGTGGGGCAGGTTTTAAGCTTCAAGGTGGTGGGAGGTGTGGGTGGAAGAACAGTCTATAAGAGGAAGAAATGATCATGAGTGTCTGAAAACTTTATGTAGTTGAGTGATTAATCTCACTTATATTTCATAAACACTAATCTTAAAAAAAAAAACCAAAACCAGAACAAAACAAAAACAACCATAAAAACCAAGCCACAAAATCCAAACAGATGTATTGTTAGTCACTCAGTGGTAGCAAAATTCACTTCAGGATGCTAATTTGTAAACTAATGACCTCTTTTTGAACATAAAACCTACATTAGACATCTATTAAAGTATTAATGAGAGAAGGCAACCAAGTCAGGGATAACATTATGTCCTTATTTTCCCACACATCAGATACTATGCATCTTACAGTGTGGCAGAAGGAGCCATGATATTGCTCTATTTTAAGTTATAATGGAAAGGAAATTAGGTATAAAAACATTGTTAGGATTTTCTTTTATAGATCCACATTGAAAAGGAAAGAAAAGAAAAGAAAAAGAAAAGAAAAGAAAAGAAAAGAAAAGAAAAGAAAAGAAAAGAAAAGAAAAGAAAAGAAAAGAAAAGAAAAGAAAAGAACGACAACAAAACCAAACACAAACTCAAAAGTTTAATTTCAGAGCTTGACTACATTCTCAAAAACTCAGCTTGGTCTCAAAGTCAACAAGCATGGTTCCTTATAAAACAAATCGTATCAAAGTCTCACATAGCCATGGTCATCTGTACTAAATGACTGCTGTTGTTCTCCTGACTTCTTCCAATATATACTCTAGGGAAATGCTATAGACAGCAACAGAATATGTGCAGATAACAGCAAGGGCAAGAGTTTTCACAGCAAAACGTCCATTCATTCTGCTGTCTGCTTTTCTACAGCATCTTGGTGTGGTTCAAAAGTTTGTCCAGAGCAAAGTGTGAAAATGAGCTTTTTGAAAGTGTTAATCTGGCATGGATCTTCTGAAGAAGAGTTTTCAAGGAGAACAGAATGGTGATCTGAGAGGTCTTTCATGTAAGACTGCCTGGGCAGGACAGTGGTGGGGACAAAGGGTTTTTTTCCCATCAATGAAAAGAGTTAACTGTGGAAGAAAAAAAAAGTGCAATTGCATCACACAATAATCAGGCACTATATGGGTGTCACGTGGGGAAGATTAACAGGACAGGGTAATCCATTAAGATAATGTCCCATGACTATTTTGGGACAGCGGTCTTGAAATTATTTACTACATTACTGATTAAAATCAGTAGTGCTTCCCAAGTCAGTTGAACATCTGGGTTTTGAATTGCTTGCTCCAGAGAGCTCTGCCTGGCCTGAGCACTTTCCCTTTGCAATTTCCAGTTAGGAGGTGCTTGGTTTTGCAGTGTTTCGTGGCTGGGTGGTTGGCCAGAGAAAAGGAAGTTGACAGGAAGCCTGTTTTCCCTCAGGCTGTGTTAGAAAATCAATACAGTCTCCTGACACACTTTCATTTCATTCAACTGACAGGATAAAAAAAAAAGTCTGCTGTAAAACTTATTGCCAAATTTTGGTGAAGGACATGGTTGAAGAGGAGACTGAGGGGGGACCTCATCAATGTCTATCAATATATTAAGGGTGAGTGTAGGGAGGATGGAGCCAGACTCTGCTCAGTGTCATTCAGTGACAGGACAAGAGGCAATGGGNTGGAAAGGCTACTAGGCATGAGACTTTGCTGTTATCCAGGATGTGATAAGATAAAACAGAGAGAAGCTTCTGTTGTAAGGAAGTGGGTCTGAGCTTGCTGTATTGTGTTTTGTCTGCAGACATCTGCCCATGAAAGGATACTTCACTGGAGCCACCCAAAAGGTTTATTTTCTGTCTGGGTCTGCCTCTGCATAAAGGTTATTCTAAGATCAGGTTTTCTGTATCCTTGGGGAAGCTGGTGTTTCAGAAGAGCCCGAGGAGTATCTAGGACAGTGGTTTGCAGGCTGTGGTCCCCAGGAGCTTGCTGCTGTTTCTAAGGACCTGGTGAAAGCTGGCTCAAAAGAGAAAGGTCTTGAAGAAATGTTTCAGGATTCTACAGCTCTGCTAGCAAACTTCAGGGACCCAAAAATTATCACCACAGAAAGGATAATGGAATTCAAGCATGAGCTTGATTTAAGCACTGCAGATGAGCCCTGTAGCCCGAGCAAGTCTTATGTCTGAACCAGAGCTAGTCTCTCCAACACACAGTGGTGCCCAATGCCCTAGCAAGCAGATCTCCACATTTCTCTTGTGCCTCTGGCCACTTAGTTACACAGAGGCTGAGAATTTAAATGTTCATTACTTGCCTTCTGACATGTTTCTGACATGGCTCTGCAGTGACGGAGACCCCATTTTTTAAAAGTCCTTTGCACAAATCATCCTGACCAGACTTTCAAAGAGCTCATCTCTCTCTCCTCAGCCAGCTTTTCACAAGACCTCAGTTTGTTGGCCTGGTGTACACCAAAGACTTAGGTACTGTGCTCATGCCTTGAGCACAAGCTGAGAATTTTTGAAATTCTAGGTAAAACATCAGGAAAGTCCTCTTGGGCTCTTTAAAACCACAAGCATCCCACCTGTGATCAGCCTAGGGATGAGAGGATCATCAGGTATCCATATCCAACGACTTCTGTGTAACTGATTAAAGATTTGCCACTAACCACAGTAAAAGCAAAATTTGTCTCTGCAGAATCTGCTCTTCTGGAGTATAATGTTTGACTACTAAGTCTGCACAACATCTAGATCAGTCTTATTAAGACCTCTGGTCAGCATTGTTATATGAAGTAATATCACTAAAAGAGAAGTGAAAGAATTCTACAAATTGGACAGCAGCAATAAAACACGGAGTAATGCATTAAAGCTGAAAAAAAAATTACATTATTTAATTCTTCAACTGTGTGATTTAACTTGGTAATTTGCCTAAGGGTGCATTTTGTATGAAAAGTGTTATAAAAGCTGAGCTTTATTGTCTCCCATTTATCTTGGTTGTTAAGAAAAGTTTTCAGAGGCAGCAAGCACAACCAAAATGTGGAAACTGACAAGTAGAGGAGGTGGAATTTGGATACACATACCCTCACAAGCCTTACATTTTGCACATCCTGTGGGTAATGTATGCAACAGGTCTTCTCTACCTCATTTCATTTGCTCAAGTCCAGAACTTCAGGATTTCAAGTATAACTGGCATTACGTAAGATCAAAAAATCTTGACTTCAGAGAGGTTTGAGTTAGGTCTTTTGGTTATTGTCCTGTGTATTTCCCAGAAGAAGCTCTGGGGGGGAGTGGGGAGAAGGGAAAAACGATGTACCACCTTTTTTTCTGTGTTTGTCTGGTGCCTAGCCTTACAAAACCCCGTGCTCTCAATTTACTGCAGCTTTGACGTGTAATGATGTAAATAACAATGGGTTCAGCTTGTCTCTGCCTTTCACCTCTGTAGTTTCTGGAGCTGTACTAAATTCACTTGGAATGGGAGTAAAAATTGTTCTGTCCAGGTGCAAATGGTGCTTTGATATGCAGAGTGCAGGACTATTGCCACCAAATGATTCTGTATCCCAGGTAGGAAAGGAGCACTCAGAATTGTGCCTAAGGATGTCAGACCACTTCTGAAAGTTATTAAGTAGCGTATCCCTTTTATAATACTAAGGACCTTTGTGTTTTCTAATCAGGAATTATTAGAATTTTAAATCCTTCAGGATCACATATGCACTTGCAGTGTATTGATCTGTCTCTAGAAGACTATGTGATTCAGCTCACAAATGTTTCTGATTTACAAGTGGGATAAACCTGAAGCTCAAATGGTGTAGGTTCTGTTAGTGTTTTCTAATCCT
>VYZU01009248.1:17617-37254 GCA_013401355.1 Ceyx cyanopectus
TCTGTTCCTGGGTGACTTGGTCTAGGTGACCCTGCTCTGGCAGGGGGGTTGGACTAGATGATCTTCTAGGTCCCTTCCAACCCCTAACATTCTGTGATTCTGTGATAAGGTGTGGAAAGGCTACTAGGCATGAGACTTTGCTGTTATCCAGGATGTGATAAGATAAAACAGAGAGAAGCTTCTGTTGTAAGGAAGTGGGTCTGAGCTTGCTGTATTGTGTTTTGTCTGCAGACATCTGCCCATGAAAGGATACTTCACTGGAGCCACCCAAAAGGTTTATTTTCTGTCTGGGTCTGCCTCTGCATAAAGGTTATTCTAAGATCAGGTTTTCTGTATCCTTGGGGAAGCTGGTGTTTCAGAAGAGCCCGAGGAGTATCTAGGACAGTGGTTTGCAGGCTGTGGTCCCCAGGAGCTTGCTGCTGTTTCTAAGGACCTGGTGAAAGCTGGCTCAAAAGAGAAAGGTCTTGAAGAAATGTTTCAGGATTCTACAGCTCTGCTAGCAAACTTCAGGGACCCAAAAATTATCACCACAGAAAGGATAATGGAATTCAAGCATGAGCTTGATTTAAGCACTGCAGATGAGCCCTGTAGCCCGAGCAAGTCTTATGTCTGAACCAGAGCTAGTCTCTCCAACACACAGTGGTGCCCAATGCCCTAGCAAGCAGATCTCCACATTTCTCTTGTGCCTCTGGCCACTTAGTTACACAGAGGCTGAGAATTTAAATGTTCATTACTTGCCTTCTGACATGTTTCTGACATGGCTCTGCAGTGACGGAGACCCCATTTTTTAAAAGTCCTTTGCACAAATCATCCTGACCAGACTTTCAAAGAGCTCATCTCTCTCTCCTCAGCCAGCTTTTCACAAGACCTCAGTTTGTTGGCCTGGTGTACACCAAAGACTTAGGTACTGTGCTCATGCCTTGAGCACAAGCTGAGAATTTTTGAAATTCTAGGTAAAACATCAGGAAAGTCCTCTTGGGCTCTTTAAAACCACAAGCATCCCACCTGTGATCAGCCTAGGGATGAGAGGATCATCAGGTATCCATATCCAACGACTTCTGTGTAACTGATTAAAGATTTGCCACTAACCACAGTAAAAGCAAAATTTGTCTCTGCAGAATCTGCTCTTCTGGAGTATAATGTTTGACTACTAAGTCTGCACAACATCTAGATCAGTCTTATTAAGACCTCTGGTCAGCATTGTTATATGAAGTAATATCACTAAAAGAGAAGTGAAAGAATTCTACAAATTGGACAGCAGCAATAAAACACGGAGTAATGCATTAAAGCTGAAAAAAAAATTACATTATTTAATTCTTCAACTGTGTGATTTAACTTGGTAATTTGCCTAAGGGTGCATTTTGTATGAAAAGTGTTATAAAAGCTGAGCTTTATTGTCTCCCATTTATCTTGGTTGTTAAGAAAAGTTTTCAGAGGCAGCAAGCACAACCAAAATGTGGAAACTGACAAGTAGAGGAGGTGGAATTTGGATACACATACCCTCACAAGCCTTACATTTTGCACATCCTGTGGGTAATGTATGCAACAGGTCTTCTCTACCTCATTTCATTTGCTCAAGTCCAGAACTTCAGGATTTCAAGTATAACTGGCATTACGTAAGATCAAAAAATCTTGACTTCAGAGAGGTTTGAGTTAGGTCTTTTGGTTATTGTCCTGTGTATTTCCCAGAAGAAGCTCTGGGGGGGAGTGGGGAGAAGGGAAAAACGATGTACCACCTTTTTTTCTGTGTTTGTCTGGTGCCTAGCCTTACAAAACCCCGTGCTCTCAATTTACTGCAGCTTTGACGTGTAATGATGTAAATAACAATGGGTTCAGCTTGTCTCTGCCTTTCACCTCTGTAGTTTCTGGAGCTGTACTAAATTCACTTGGAATGGGAGTAAAAATTGTTCTGTCCAGGTGCAAATGGTGCTTTGATATGCAGAGTGCAGGACTATTGCCACCAAATGATTCTGTATCCCAGGTAGGAAAGGAGCACTCAGAATTGTGCCTAAGGATGTCAGACCACTTCTGAAAGTTATTAAGTAGCGTATCCCTTTTATAATACTAAGGACCTTTGTGTTTTCTAATCAGGAATTATTAGAATTTTAAATCCTTCAGGATCACATATGCACTTGCAGTGTATTGATCTGTCTCTAGAAGACTATGTGATTCAGCTCACAAATGTTTCTGATTTACAAGTGGGATAAACCTGAAGCTCAAATGGTGTAGGTTCTGTTAGTGTTTTCTAATCCTGCAGCTGGTTTCAATAGATATCTCCTTCTTTAATACAGCCTGATATTTCCATATTCTCCATGCTTTCATCAACAATGTGGAACTCATTTGTTAATATTCAACAGTTAAGGAAGACCTTCTGTTTCTGTATTACCAGCAATACTTCTGCTGTGTTAAAATATGCAGGGCAAAAGAACAAGCTTGCAATATATGTTTTAACTTTCATATATGTTTTAACTTCCATATACCAGAGGCAATATTGGTTTTCATATTCATATTCATAATATGTTGATTACCTCTAATAATAAATTGGTGAAGTATATGTGTCTTTGAACAGGATAATGCTTTAAAGAAGGTTGGGATCAATATAGTCAACATTCAGTTATAGGTAAAACATTGCAGTTTTGGTTAATAAGATAACAGTGCATTTCATGTTTGTTTTCACTTAATTATTAGCATTTGTATTTTTCTTTCTTTAATGTCACTAATCTTTAATACAAAACATTAGGTTTAAAGAGGGTTTAAGAGGTGGGCTGCTAAGCTGTGCCTTACCATTACAACTGCCCTTCAGTGCAAGAATCATCTTTATAATCACAGGATACAATCTTTCATTTTAGAGAGCTGCACTTGGCACCTTGGGAAATTTCTTCTGAATGAATCACAAGAAATCATTTCATTTCTAAATTACAAAATAAATGAATGATAATTAATTAAGCAAATATCTAGCTCTATCACTGTCTCCCATCCTGCTACCTGTGGACCTCCTCCAACTCAGTCTTCCCTTCTGTCCTTGCCTTGGGATCCAGCTTGTTCCCCACAACCAGGTGCAGCTTTTCTCAGTCCTTCCTGGCCCAAATATTTTCTGTTCCCTTGACTCAGCAGCAGCTTTCTTCTCCTTGCTCTCTTCCCTGTCTGAAAGGGAGCACAGTGATAAGAAAAGACAAGGTGTCTGCAGAAGATTTTCTCCAGTCCATGGCCTATAAAGTTCCCACAACAGGTTTCCCAGCCAGGTGTCTTCCAAGAGTCTATCTAATGCCTGATTCTGGGTGCTGAGATAAATAATCACTCCTAACTTGGTCCCTGTTGTCTCTTTTGCCTGCAAGATCCAAGCAGAATGAGTGATAAGGTCCTCCTTTTTGCCCAAGCTTCCCCACATTGGAGATTACACTGGATATTCCTGCAATGTCAGCAACAGTGAGGAGCCAGAGCTGCCTAAGAGAGGCAGACAGAGTGCAATAAGCACNATTCTTCAACTGTGTGATTTAACTTGGTAATTTGCCTAAGGGTGCATTTTGTATGAAAAGTGTTATAAAAGCTGAGCTTTATTGTCTCCCATTTATCTTGGTTGTTAAGAAAAGTTTTCAGAGGCAGCAAGCACAACCAAAATGTGGAAACTGACAAGTAGAGGAGGTGGAATTTGGATACACATACCCTCACAAGCCTTACATTTTGCACATCCTGTGGGTAATGTATGCAACAGGTCTTCTCTACCTCATTTCATTTGCTCAAGTCCAGAACTTCAGGATTTCAAGTATAACTGGCATTACGTAAGATCAAAAAATCTTGACTTCAGAGAGGTTTGAGTTAGGTCTTTTGGTTATTGTCCTGTGTATTTCCCAGAAGAAGCTCTGGGGGGGAGTGGGGAGAAGGGAAAAACGATGTACCACCTTTTTTTCTGTGTTTGTCTGGTGCCTAGCCTTACAAAACCCCGTGCTCTCAATTTACTGCAGCTTTGACGTGTAATGATGTAAATAACAATGGGTTCAGCTTGTCTCTGCCTTTCACCTCTGTAGTTTCTGGAGCTGTACTAAATTCACTTGGAATGGGAGTAAAAATTGTTCTGTCCAGGTGCAAATGGTGCTTTGATATGCAGAGTGCAGGACTATTGCCACCAAATGATTCTGTATCCCAGGTAGGAAAGGAGCACTCAGAATTGTGCCTAAGGATGTCAGACCACTTCTGAAAGTTATTAAGTAGCGTATCCCTTTTATAATACTAAGGACCTTTGTGTTTTCTAATCAGGAATTATTAGAATTTTAAATCCTTCAGGATCACATATGCACTTGCAGTGTATTGATCTGTCTCTAGAAGACTATGTGATTCAGCTCACAAATGTTTCTGATTTACAAGTGGGATAAACCTGAAGCTCAAATGGTGTAGGTTCTGTTAGTGTTTTCTAATCCTGCAGCTGGTTTCAATAGATATCTCCTTCTTTAATACAGCCTGATATTTCCATATTCTCCATGCTTTCATCAACAATGTGGAACTCATTTGTTAATATTCAACAGTTAAGGAAGACCTTCTGTTTCTGTATTACCAGCAATACTTCTGCTGTGTTAAAATATGCAGGGCAAAAGAACAAGCTTGCAATATATGTTTTAACTTTCATATATGTTTTAACTTCCATATACCAGAGGCAATATTGGTTTTCATATTCATATTCATAATATGTTGATTACCTCTAATAATAAATTGGTGAAGTATATGTGTCTTTGAACAGGATAATGCTTTAAAGAAGGTTGGGATCAATATAGTCAACATTCAGTTATAGGTAAAACATTGCAGTTTTGGTTAATAAGATAACAGTGCATTTCATGTTTGTTTTCACTTAATTATTAGCATTTGTATTTTTCTTTCTTTAATGTCACTAATCTTTAATACAAAACATTAGGTTTAAAGAGGGTTTAAGAGGTGGGCTGCTAAGCTGTGCCTTACCATTACAACTGCCCTTCAGTGCAAGAATCATCTTTATAATCACAGGATACAATCTTTCATTTTAGAGAGCTGCACTTGGCACCTTGGGAAATTTCTTCTGAATGAATCACAAGAAATCATTTCATTTCTAAATTACAAAATAAATGAATGATAATTAATTAAGCAAATATCTAGCTCTATCACTGTCTCCCATCCTGCTACCTGTGGACCTCCTCCAACTCAGTCTTCCCTTCTGTCCTTGCCTTGGGATCCAGCTTGTTCCCCACAACCAGGTGCAGCTTTTCTCAGTCCTTCCTGGCCCAAATATTTTCTGTTCCCTTGACTCAGCAGCAGCTTTCTTCTCCTTGCTCTCTTCCCTGTCTGAAAGGGAGCACAGTGATAAGAAAAGACAAGGTGTCTGCAGAAGATTTTCTCCAGTCCATGGCCTATAAAGTTCCCACAACAGGTTTCCCAGCCAGGTGTCTTCCAAGAGTCTATCTAATGCCTGATTCTGGGTGCTGAGATAAATAATCACTCCTAACTTGGTCCCTGTTGTCTCTTTTGCCTGCAAGATCCAAGCAGAATGAGTGATAAGGTCCTCCTTTTTGCCCAAGCTTCCCCACATTGGAGATTACACTGGATATTCCTGCAATGTCAGCAACAGTGAGGAGCCAGAGCTGCCTAAGAGAGGCAGACAGAGTGCAATAAGCACAAATTGCCTGAGAGAAAGTTTGTTTCTCTTTGAGTGGCAGACAACACTTTAACCATGTCTTTTCAGCTGGAACTATAGGCTTCCTTCATCCCTGGCTCACTTTTTCAATATTTTCTATAGTCTGTGTCATTTTGAAGTTTTTTGAGTTTCCAAGAAGTATATTCCCTCTGAGTTTCTACTTTTCTCAAAATTGATTCCAAGACCTTTAAACTAAACTTCATCTGAAGTTTCTGGGACAAGATGGCTTGAGGATAAGATGCAGTTAAAAAAACACAAAGCAATGAAAAAATTTTCAGGATGCCACATCAGTGAGGTTTACATCTATAGAGGCTGTATCAGATATTAAACCTCCAGTCAGATGCACCACCTTTACTCCCTGGCGAAAATAGTGGTGTCTTGACAATAACAAATGGTGAACAACAAGAAAAAAAAGCCAGTTTATTTTATTTTCGTCCGAGTAGTTATGGATAGAATCCATTCCAAGGAAGGAGAGAAATCTCAGTCAGAGGCATGTCTTAATTCCAAGTGAGCACATAAATCCAGTTTGGGGTTTTCTACTTCAGATGACACTTTTCTCCTGAGATTAGATATTGGTAAAGCTCGAACTGGAGCTTTGTATCTAGCTCAGATAGTTTTTTCCAGAAATGTAATTGAAGTCAGAACAGAGACATCCATGTGGGAAAACAGAGAGGTAGAGTTATAAATAATAAAAAAAAAAAAATATATAAAAAGAACTAACTGATGAGAAAAACAGGTTATTATGGGATGCTGGAATCACACAAATGTACTAAAAGATGGAATGTGCCCCCTGCCCTCAGAATTAGCCGCCTCATTAACAACAGCTCTGCTCAGTCAGGGAAGTTAATTAAAGTCTGAAGCTGGGCGTGTACAAAGAAAGCAGCCAAGGCACAAGGAAGCTTGCAAGGAAGCTGCATGCAAGCTTGCAAAAAAGATTTTTCAAGTAGCTTGTAAATTTGTGCCCAGAATCATCAACGCTGGGATTTGACTATAGATGGAGGATGTGGGCTGTTTTTTTTTTCTGGTAGCTCAGTACTTTTCATAGACATACATGGGCACACAGAAAATGGATCTAGTTTACTGGTGGATCCATACAATAGCTCTCTCAGCCTTTCCAATCTGCCTCTCCATGGGTCATCAGGAAACCATCATGTTACCTAGGCTACTCTGAGACTTAGAACCAAAGGACTCTCCAGCTACACGGAGTGGAAAAAACAGCCAAAATTCTCCAAGAACATAAAACAACTTCAAAACAACTGAACTAACTCATTGCAGGTTTTGAAATAATGTATTTAACGCTTTCAAGCTTTGTGTACTTCACTTGAGTGACTCAGTAGATCTCAACTGTGAAGGAATTAAAAAAAAAAAATAGAAATCCCAAGCCAGCAACTTCCAATTTCTCCAGGGATTGCTCCAAAGCTGTCAGTGCTTCATTACACTTGGCAACATGGCAGGAATCTGGTTTGCTGGCTGTCCCATCGTGGTTAGAGGTTTGCTCAGCAGCAGTGGGGAGACAGATGCTTCTTTCTCTCTTGCAGGTCTCTTAAGCACGTGGTCTGTGCAGGCAGAGCAGTTCCATCTGCACCCCTGGGCAGCTCAAAAGTAGCCATGGAGTCCCTGCAGTGGCCTGGGCCTGGCTGTCACTACTGAAAGGTACAAGGGGAGAAATGTAAAAAACCAAACCACAACAAAGATGGGTCAGTTATGTTAGTTAAATGAATAGAAAAGCAAGGTTAGTGTTGAGGGGAGACTTTTCAAAAGGCAGGGAAGATACCTGGGAACAGTTTCTGTTTCAGCCATCCTTGTGCATGACTTGAAGTCCTGAATCACTGAACCAGTGATGGACTCACACTGAAATTCCAGTTTTCTCACTCTCTTCCATTTCCACTGATGGCCACTTTCAACCTTCAGAGCAGAAATGAGATGAAAGGCTGGGCAAAACAACACAACAGCAGTCTTAGCTTAATCCAGCAAGTTTCCACTGAATGCCTGTTTGTTTCCCCCCACCCTTTTGTCTGTGTTTAAGATCCTTTCGGTGTTTACTTTCCAGAAATATTTTAGCAAAGCAGCTTTAGCAGAATGAATGCTCATGAAAAATGAATGTTGAGACTGAATCTGCAAATATTCACTGAGAGTAAATTTCCCATTGTGCAAGCAATTGTAAAATTCATAATTTACCCTGTATTTTGTTATATAAATTATACAATCAGGGCACAGTAACAATACGAAGTGAATTATGTATCTAACCAACATTGCATGCATTCTAAATATACTCAACAAACTGCTGGTGAACAATCTACATGCTAAGAATTATTTGCTAGCAAAATACATGAATCATTTCAAAAAACAAATACATTTGAGGAAATCCTCATCTATTCCCAGAAAATCTGTAAATAGAAAGAGAGAATAAAAATGAAAAAAACCCAATCCTTTGTACTTAACTCACTCAACCCGACTCTGTAATTGACCATTCATCTGATTAAAAAGAAATCTAAGACAGGCTCTTGAGGGTGGAATACCTGGTGCAGCTGGCAGATCGAGGCTTCATTTGGACAGCCACATGGTGAGCAATGTACCAAAAAGTAATTTTTTATGAAGAGCTTCCTACAGGGGGAAGAATCAGAGAGCTAAGCAAAGATCTGAAAGGCTTCCTTAAGTTCTGTCTCCTTCATGGAGAAGGTAAGACATGATTGTGTGGAAATCTTGTAATAGTGGCTTTTGGGATCTCCCCTCAGCCTAGGGAAACCAGCTTTCATCCTCACTGAGCCACGAAGATATTTGAAGTTCCAGTTGAGTTGGCAACACAACACTAGGCTAAGAGAGAACAGGAGGTCTGAGTTCTGCTTCCCTCTCTACTTTGAAACACACAAATCTTTTCTCCACTCAGTACTTTTAATCTTTTTAAAATAGCCCTCTTAGCCCCATTGCTAGTGGCAGAGAAACTGGAATTCATTTGGGCTAAAGGCTGTCCCCTCCTGAGGTAAAAAAGGCCGTACACTAGGGCTGATTCTTACCTGAGCATCCTGAAAACAAGGNCTTTCAAGCTTTGTGTACTTCACTTGAGTGACTCAGTAGATCTCAACTGTGAAGGAATTAAAAAAAAAAAATAGAAATCCCAAGCCAGCAACTTCCAATTTCTCCAGGGATTGCTCCAAAGCTGTCAGTGCTTCATTACACTTGGCAACATGGCAGGAATCTGGTTTGCTGGCTGTCCCATCGTGGTTAGAGGTTTGCTCAGCAGCAGTGGGGAGACAGATGCTTCTTTCTCTCTTGCAGGTCTCTTAAGCACGTGGTCTGTGCAGGCAGAGCAGTTCCATCTGCACCCCTGGGCAGCTCAAAAGTAGCCATGGAGTCCCTGCAGTGGCCTGGGCCTGGCTGTCACTACTGAAAGGTACAAGGGGAGAAATGTAAAAAACCAAACCACAACAAAGATGGGTCAGTTATGTTAGTTAAATGAATAGAAAAGCAAGGTTAGTGTTGAGGGGAGACTTTTCAAAAGGCAGGGAAGATACCTGGGAACAGTTTCTGTTTCAGCCATCCTTGTGCATGACTTGAAGTCCTGAATCACTGAACCAGTGATGGACTCACACTGAAATTCCAGTTTTCTCACTCTCTTCCATTTCCACTGATGGCCACTTTCAACCTTCAGAGCAGAAATGAGATGAAAGGCTGGGCAAAACAACACAACAGCAGTCTTAGCTTAATCCAGCAAGTTTCCACTGAATGCCTGTTTGTTTCCCCCCACCCTTTTGTCTGTGTTTAAGATCCTTTCGGTGTTTACTTTCCAGAAATATTTTAGCAAAGCAGCTTTAGCAGAATGAATGCTCATGAAAAATGAATGTTGAGACTGAATCTGCAAATATTCACTGAGAGTAAATTTCCCATTGTGCAAGCAATTGTAAAATTCATAATTTACCCTGTATTTTGTTATATAAATTATACAATCAGGGCACAGTAACAATACGAAGTGAATTATGTATCTAACCAACATTGCATGCATTCTAAATATACTCAACAAACTGCTGGTGAACAATCTACATGCTAAGAATTATTTGCTAGCAAAATACATGAATCATTTCAAAAAACAAATACATTTGAGGAAATCCTCATCTATTCCCAGAAAATCTGTAAATAGAAAGAGAGAATAAAAATGAAAAAAACCCAATCCTTTGTACTTAACTCACTCAACCCGACTCTGTAATTGACCATTCATCTGATTAAAAAGAAATCTAAGACAGGCTCTTGAGGGTGGAATACCTGGTGCAGCTGGCAGATCGAGGCTTCATTTGGACAGCCACATGGTGAGCAATGTACCAAAAAGTAATTTTTTATGAAGAGCTTCCTACAGGGGGAAGAATCAGAGAGCTAAGCAAAGATCTGAAAGGCTTCCTTAAGTTCTGTCTCCTTCATGGAGAAGGTAAGACATGATTGTGTGGAAATCTTGTAATAGTGGCTTTTGGGATCTCCCCTCAGCCTAGGGAAACCAGCTTTCATCCTCACTGAGCCACGAAGATATTTGAAGTTCCAGTTGAGTTGGCAACACAACACTAGGCTAAGAGAGAACAGGAGGTCTGAGTTCTGCTTCCCTCTCTACTTTGAAACACACAAATCTTTTCTCCACTCAGTACTTTTAATCTTTTTAAAATAGCCCTCTTAGCCCCATTGCTAGTGGCAGAGAAACTGGAATTCATTTGGGCTAAAGGCTGTCCCCTCCTGAGGTAAAAAAGGCCGTACACTAGGGCTGATTCTTACCTGAGCATCCTGAAAACAAGGCACAAAAAACCAAACTTCTTATTCCAGTCTCTATAGTTAGTGCACATAGCCACTCCCAGAAAACTTTCCCCACCTTTCTGAAATAAGCATCCTAGAATGGGCTGGTTCTGTTGCCTCTTATGCTGTAGAGAGAGCTCTTTCAACCAGCTCAGCATAGATGCTTCACTTTCAGAAGGATAAAATCAGCTGTGATTAATCCCTTTCCTGAGATTTCATACACCACCTTACAAAATGCAGCCCCGATCTGCATTGAGACCTCTAGAAATTAGTGTGATATGGATGATAACCAATGAGAGAAAACTTAATTAAAAATTGCCCATGGGGACTGCCTTCTATTCTAGGCATTCAAGGCTTTTAATTTAAAGAACTGAGTGACTGAATCTTCCCATCACATTGATAAGGTAGATAATCATCCTTAAAATTTCTTCTAGCATGAAAAATTCAGGCAGAGACAAAAGAAATACAACAATATAAACACAGGCTCTAATGCTGCCTTCACACCTCCACAGGCTCACTGTTAGCAAGGCTACAATAAGACTGGATAAGGTAGACAAATGGCTTGTAAGAGGAAAAAAGAGGAAATAAAATCTTGAAGTAAGTTTGAATATGTATTCAGAAGTGTTCCACACCAAAGGAAAGGAAATGTGTTTTTGTGCTAATTTGATCAGAGGCGAGTGGCTCAGGAAACCAACAACAAGGTGTGGTCACTTGATTCCTATTCCTCTCTCAGTGTGAGGAGCACAGAAGTCCTTCCCTGCATAAAAGCTCCTACTCCTCCCTGAAATGAGCTCACTGCAGGAGCTGTCATGCACTCCTAAAAGAAGTGCAGATGTGCTTTGCTTTCTGGGGCTTCCTGACTGAATCCACCACAAAGCAGGGATGCCTTCCAAGGGAGCTGCAGATGCCCAAGTCAGCACTAGACTTTGCTGTCAGTGGCCATGGCCACTTTCCAAACCCTCACTCACAGCTGTGGCCAGTTGCCAGATCTGGAACTATGATGAAAGTGAGCTCACTATTAGTCAGCTACTTTGAGCTGAGCTGCTCTCTCCTTCCCTGAAAGGACAGTCCTACATTTCATGTCCACAGTGAAAAATTCTATCTGACATGTAATTTAAAACCCAGGATGCCTTGATATAAAGCCTTACTCCATTAAATGGGGTCAAACAGCAGGGCATTTCATTTAAGAGGATGGATATTTCTAGTTTTAATATTACATTAACATTTCCTCTCCCTGCCTCACATGGATTTTACATTCTTAGGCAGCAGTGCCTGGCTGCTAACCAGTCATAACTCTGATGGGGGTTCCCTAGGATTGCAGCAGTTCTCATGGGATCAGAGAGAGTTCCTGGATAGGTGACATCAACTCCAAATAACACATCTTTGCAAGAGGCCTACAATATCACCTCAGGTCTGAGACCCTGGCAGCACACTCATGGTTTGCAAATCAGAGTGTTCCTAGTGCAGTGTATGGGCAAGTGTCAGCATCTGCCTACACAATGGTCTAGATAAAACCTCTCTCCCTTGTTTTCACTTGTGACCCCTGAGAGTTTTGTCACAAGGAGATTGTCTAGTAGAAACTTCTTGTGGACTGAGTATTATCATCACAGTGCTAGCAAATGTGAGGCTTTATACTTGCCAGAAGGTGATTAGCTGTAATATGAATAATACAATACCTATCCTAGACACCCTGGATGAAAACTTTGAATAATCACTCCGGCATGATGAAGTAAAGTGTTATAGCTAAATACCTGAGAGCCACATAGCAACATTTTTTAATTAAAGTAACCAAATATATCTTTAATGTTGATTAAATGAATTGTAGATTTGAGAATTCTGTAATATATTTTAGACATCAGATAATGATTTCTCTTTGGTCAGAGATGACGCATGGAAAATGCATCATAAGTGAATTTTAGGAACACACAGCTGAAACCATGAAGTTTTTATGGAAACTGTGGAAAATTCACAAGCCCCACTGACCAGGGGCACTAGAGTGTCTCTGCTAGAGGGACAGATCCCCAGAGTCTGTGTACACCCCTCCTACACTGACAATGTTTCTTGACACTGCCAAAAGAGAGAATGAGGTCCTTCATGTTAAAAAAAATCATCTGAAACAGAGCTGTATTGATATGCAGCAGAAAAGAGCCAGCCAGCACTCTGATACCTTAACATGATTGATTGTCATAATTGAATCATGTACCTGTTGTTGTTTTTCTGTCTATCAAGCATTGTTCCTGTATTTCAATGTCTAAAATGATACAGAGTGCTTTCCATAGGACTTTGTTATTCTTGACAAAGAATAATGTCAAGAAAAATGACTTCTAACTGTTTCTGCCAAAAGAGGGAAAGAGCAAAAGAATCAACACTTACACATGCTGTTTGTGGCTTTATGGATGAAATTCATGCTCCAATTGGGTTGTGCAATGTGCAAACACTTACTCCTTTGTAAGAAACCCCCATGATTTCTGTATCTGGCCAGCAATTTGCCAAATGGTCTGAAATTAATACTGCTTGAATTTATCACAATAGGTTTCTTCAAATGATGTATCCTGCCTGCACAGAGCTCATCCACTAGGTCCTATCTGCTCTTGCACCACTCTAAGGAGATCCATTTGCAGCAATATTTACAGTGAATTAAGTTTTCTTGAGCATAACTGATTTTTTTTTTTCATGTGTCCTTGCATATTTTGCCTTTGCATCCTTGGACTGTCTGCTTCTTAAGGAAGCTATTTTCTCTGTGATTCAAAACTCCAAGGCAGTACTGCTGAGTCTGTTATGCTCATGTTTAAATAACTACTTTGAGTTTCAGTCACCAGGAATTACTCTGGGTTCTGGGTACTCCTAGGTCAGTTATGGTGAAGCCTGTGTTAATGCAGTTGGCTTGCTAACTGTACTCAACCAGATAGTGTGCTTAGTCCATGCAAGTTTTGAATGTATCTGGCATAATATGAATCCTACAGAAAACACATTTACTTCAAGTTAGTAAATTGTACCATGTCTAATATATTTAAACTGTTAACTGGATTTTTAAATGAAAAAAAAAACAAAAAACAAGCATAAATTGCATTAATAATCCTCACTTCTTCAAAATCGTTGAGGGGAATTAGTCTCTCTATGCCAAAAACAGCAGCTGACTTGACATCTGACATTCTTCCTATTTGTTTTTTGCTATCATTTGTTTGTCCTTTTAGCTGTGCAGAACTTAATTTTTATCCCTCCAGGTTTTCCATGAAAGTAAGTCCCCTTGAAAATTCGTGTCCCTACTGGTTTTGAAGAAAATGGGCTGTAATTAAGCAGAGTTGCATTAGCTACAAAGCTGTCATTTGAAAACACCAACTGTATAAAAGCAGGGGAAATGTATCATTAAGGACATAAATCTTCTCTTCTGCCCACCTGATAAATAAGCATATTCTTCTTATCAGTTATGAAGTATAGCACACTTCATCATAGCTCCACAAATGTAACCCCCCACCTGTTCTTTCAACAGCAGAATTACAATGAAGTGCAAAGCTTTCCTCAAAAACAAAGTCTGGTCGTAGATTGTTGGTTTCTTGGGATTTTTTTTGTTGTTCTTTTTTTTGGGGGGGTTTGGTTTGGTTGTTTTTTGTTTTTGTTTTTTGTGAAAGCAGCCTTTCCTATTCCTCTGATTTCTCTTTCTNAAACACATACTAGGTTGTGAACAGCATGAAGCACTGAGCACTTCAGTAATTCCTGTTTTCAGAGCACCTAACACACTTGCAAAGTGTCATTTAATTGGAATTTTGATTATTAATACAATGTGGCACTAACAGCAGTATTAGAAGAGACCCATGCAGGGTTGAGCTGATTAATGGACTTGACTAACCCATTGAGAGCTTAAAGTTGCCTGACAATTCAGCCCATTAATTAGCAAGATGCCATATTCCCTCCCACTGGGCTCTGCTGCAATGAACTCACAAAAGCTTACAGCTCCTTCTGCAGATGTTTTAGAATTTCTTATAGGATTTTTTCTTTCTTCATAAGCACATCCATGCCAAGGCAGATCAAAGGCTATATTGCCACTGAAAAGTAGTCAATAGTAAGTCTCAAGGGGGGGATTGTAACAACAACCTAAGTACATAAAGGTGTTTCCTCAGAATACATTCCCAGAGTCTGGGATCCTATTGCTTTCTCAGCCTCTGTAAAGTNTTGTTCCTGTATTTCAATGTCTAAAATGATACAGAGTGCTTTCCATAGGACTTTGTTATTCTTGACAAAGAATAATGTCAAGAAAAATGACTTCTAACTGTTTCTGCCAAAAGAGGGAAAGAGCAAAAGAATCAACACTTACACATGCTGTCTGTGGCTTTATGGATGAAATTCATGCTCCAATTGGGTTGTGCAATGTGCAAACACTTACTCCTTTGTAAGAAACCCCCATGATTTCTGTATCTGGCCAGCAATTTGCCAAATGGTCTGAAATTAATACTGCTTGAATTTATCACAATAGGTTTCTTCAAATGATGTATCCTGCCTGCACAGAGCTCATCCACTAGGTCCTATCTGCTCTTGCACCACTCTAAGGAGATCCATTTGCAGCAATATTTACAGTGAATTAAGTTTTCTTGAGCATAACTGATTTTTTTTTTTCATGTGTCCTTGCATATTTTGCCTTTGCATCCTTGGACTGTCTGCTTCTTAAGGAAGCTATTTTCTCTGTGATTCAAAACTCCAAGGCAGTACTGCTGAGTCTGTTATGCTCATGTTTAAATAACTACTTTGAGTTTCAGTCACCAGGAATTACTCTGGGTTCTGGGTACTCCTAGGTCAGTTATGGTGAAGCCTGTGTTAATGCAGTTGGCTTGCTAACTGTACTCAACCAGATAGTGTGCTTAGTCCATGCAAGTTTTGAATGTATCTGGCATAATATGAATCCTACAGAAAACACATTTACTTCAAGTTAGTAAATTGTACCATGTCTAATATATTTAAACTGTTAACTGGATTTTTAAATGAAAAAAAAAACAAAAAACAAGCATAAATTGCATTAATAATCCTCACTTCTTCAAAATCGTTGAGGGGAATTAGTCTCTCTATGCCAAAAACAGCAGCTGACTTGACATCTGACATTCTTCCTATTTGTTTTTTGCTATCATTTGTTTGTCCTTTTAGCTGTGCAGAACTTAATTTTTATCCCTCCAGGTTTTCCATGAAAGTAAGTCCCCTTGAAAATTCGTGTCCCTACTGGTTTTGAAGAAAATGGGCTGTAATTAAGCAGAGTTGCATTAGCTACAAAGCTGTCATTTGAAAACACCAACTGTATAAAAGCAGGGGAAATGTATCATTAAGGACATAAATCTTCTCTTCTGCCCACCTGATAAATAAGCATATTCTTCTTATCAGTTATGAAGTATAGCACACTTCATCATAGCTCCACAAATGTAACCCCCCACCTGTTCTTTCAACAGCAGAATTACAATGAAGTGCAAAGCTTTCCTCAAAAACAAAGTCTGGTCGTAGATTGTTGGTTTCTTGGGATTTTTTTTGTTGTTCTTTTTTTTGGGGGGGTTTGGTTTGGTTGTTTTTTGTTTTTGTTTTTTGTGAAAGCAGCCTTTCCTATTCCTCTGATTTCTCTTTCTCCTGAAAGCAGATTGCACAATTTACAAACCAGGTTGACTGTTCTATTTTTAAGTGAGCATCATTTTGAGTTTCAGATTTCAAGTGAATCAAAAAGCACAAAAATGGTGGACCTGTNTTAATTGGACTCATATTTTTTTGTCTTGCAGTCTTGCTCTATGCATGTAGAACAATAAGCAATCTTTTCTATTTTGCATGCTTACACACNAATTGTTTAGAGAGGCTCAGTTGCTCATCAAAATGCCTTTTTTATTTTTGTTGCATTCATTATAAAAATAATGAAAATAAAACAATAGGACAACTGCAAGTTAGTGTTTGCTGCATGTTGTGGATTATAAAGATATTCTGAGCAAATGAAATCCACTCCAAAACAGGTGTTAAAGAACAAGAACCACAAAATCCTATAAAAGGGAGACATGAACCACTGCGACTTGAGGTTTCATTTGCACATGGGTTAGACAGACTTGCAAAGTGTCATTTAATTGGAATTTTGATTATTAATACAATGTGGCACTAACAGCAGTATTAGAAGAGACCCATGCAGGGTTGAGCTGATTAATGGACTTGACTAACCCATTGAGAGCTTAAAGTTGCCTGACAATTCAGCCCATTAATTAGCAAGATGCCATATTCCCTCCCACTGGGCTCTGCTGCAATGAACTCACAAAAGCTTACAGCTCCTTCTGCAGATGTTTTAGAATTTCTTATAGGATTTTTTCTTTCTTCATAAGCACATCCATGCCAAGGCAGATCAAAGGCTATATTGCCACTGAAAAGTAGTCAATAGTAAGTCTCAAGGGGGGGATTGTAACAACAACCTAAGTACATAAAGGTGTTTCCTCAGAATACATTCCCAGAGTCTGGGATCCTATTGCTTTCTCAGCCTCTGTAAAGTTTAAGCATCCCTTATTAACTCCCACAAATAAACCCACAGCTTACTTAACCCTTTCTGTGAAGAATCAGCTGATACACATGCCACTTACAGTTTTATTCTTTTACACCACAGAAAGAGAGGATGGGAGGCTGCTGTGAGGAAGTCAGTCATTTGCAGTTTTAACTTTCCAGTGGGAATTTTCCCAGCATTTGCATGTCTCAAGAATCAGGAAGCTGCAAAATTGGTATAAAGCTCCCTTTGCATTGATTCAGTAGCTACATCAAAGATAGGGAACTTTATGCAAGTTGCTTCAGTCATACAACAGACTACATCTATCACTCCAGAGCAACTGTGCATTAGTTTCTCCTACAGGGTAATCCCAAGATGCACAGGAAAATTACCATTTCCTGTTAGATCGTATAGGAAAGTTCTATAATGATTTATAAATTAAACTTCAAACTGACAAGCGTATTTTCTTTATCCCGCCAGAGAAAACTGTCAGAAATAAACAAACAACAGAAATATGTTGAAATAGAGACTAAATCTTGTGGAAAGCAGATCTGGAAACTGCTTACTTTTATTTTCAAAACCAGCATAACACAAAGGCTGTATAATAATACAGAATGACAGAAAATTAATTGGACTCATATTTTTTTGTCTTGCAGTCTTGCTCTATGCATGTAGAACAATAAGCAATCTTTTCTATTTTGCATGCTTACACACGCTGCAAATCAAAACAAAAATTCTTCATAAACATGCTCTGAATGGACACTGATTTCAGCTGCATACAGTAGTGGAATTGACGAAAAATAGCTTTTTCTTTCTAGCAAGTTCCTAAATTCCACAAAGCAATCAGCAGAACTGACCGAGGGAAATGAAAGCTGGTGGAAGGGGGGCAGAGGGCTGGAAAGGACAAGTCTGCCTGTGAAAAGGCAGCTGAAGAAAAGCCTAAGTGCAATCTGCATAACGCCTTCAAAAGTGTCTAAGTGACAACAGAGATTCAGTGAACCTCCAGAGGAACATTTCTGTACAGAGCTGGAGAGGNCAAATGAAAAAACAACCCCAATCATAGTGAGAGATGGTTATTTCAAAAGAAAGAGAAGACCAGCAGCAGCTTCAGCAGAGTTAAGTCCCAGCTGAGGTCTCTTGTAACTACAGGTGTTGAGAGTCCTAAACCAGGTGGAATTTTAAGGGCTAATCAGTAATACCAAGACACAGTATAAAAGCAGCTTCTGGCCCTCAAACATATTTTATGGGCTGAAGGATGATGTGCTGCATGAGGGTTTTCAGGCTAGGTTGTGATTCACAAAAAGCTATCAGAGAATTTATTATTTGTTTGGGGATTTGGGGTTTGTTTGGTTATTGTTGTTTGGTTGTGAGTTGGTGGGGTTTTTTTATTATTTGTGACAACTTTTGAAAGTTAACTGGTAGCTGAAAAGCAGAGTGGTGTAGCCAGCCATAAGGGTGGATTTTCTTTATGGCTAGAGGGTTGAGCAGTGCTGATTCTCTGGTAGAGCAGGAGACACCCTCCTAGATTTTCATTGAAAGAAAATTCTAGAATCTCTCACTTCCCTGTTTCTCCAGTCCTTTGAAGAGACAGTATGAACTTCAAGCTGATGGTCCTGCCCTCTCATGTGAACAGAAAAATGAATGAGAAAACAAATGTGATTTCCAGAATTTTTAGTGCACTGCAAAGCAATCTCTAAGTGCCCTAAGCCACTGCCCAGAATACTGTCCTGGGCCTTGAAAGGCAGATATTGTGGTGACACCATACTCCAAAAAACATGAGTCGGATTATGGGACTCATTTCAAAAACGATTTTATAGACAATTGGGCCAAAGAACATGGTGTCAGGTGGATGTATCATATTCCCTACCATGCACCAGCCTCTGGANGGAGACTCCCACAGAACTGCTTCTTCCTCTCTTGCTGTCTCTTCTGTCCCAAAAATGCAGAGGTATCCAAAGCCCATGCTCCATTTTCAGAGGTATTCAGAGCCATGATAGCATGTCATGTGAAGATGGTTTATCTACTGGTAACCTACCCTGCTGCACAACCAGCCTGCTGCTCTTCACCGTGACAGTGATTTGTCAGATAGTTCCAAGCTGTTGAGTTGTGAGATCCCTGGATATGATGAATGGAGAGGGGCAGTAATAGCTACAACATCAGGACTTCACAGTGAGAAGTCTAGGACTAGCCTCTGCTCCACTCCTATGTCAAACCAAGATGCTAGAGCAGGCTTCTCAATCCATATTTGATCATTATGCAGTCTGGATATGGCCCTTATATTCTTGATGATTTGATGGGATTTAGACTCCTGAGTCAATGTCTTATTTTCTAAGGTATCCTAGGTGCGTGCAGGTGAAGGTAGATACTTGCTTTTTTTGTACAGTACCTAAAGAGACAGATGATTTCAGTAGCATGTAAGCACTTCATTTGCACATTTGAGAGCACCATTAGGCAACAGTGTGTATTTTTAGGTGCATAAATACTGTGGGAATTCACATTTTGAATGCAGCAGAGCACATGCTTGATGGGAGATCATGTCAGCTGTAAGAAATTCACTGCATTTTCCTCTGCTTAGAAAACCTCATACACGTCAAAGTTTACTCAGAATTCTCACGCAGTTGGAAAAGCAATACAGGCACCAGCCCCCACCTACTTCCACAGCACAACCTCCTGTATATGCCTAATTTCTTTCTTTCTTTCTTTCTTTCTTTCTTTCTTTCTTTCTTTCTT
>VYZU01009249.1:0-47391 GCA_013401355.1 Ceyx cyanopectus
TAATAAATATAAATAATAAATATGCCATGAGGTCTAAAGAGGAAAAGTTTTAAACCATCAGTTTGCACAAGTGATGCAAAGATATTAGAAAAAAGCTAATAAAATGGACAGAAAAATGCATCCTGTTATATCAGGAGAAACTACCTGTGGACATCTATTGGACAAGTGAGATTCTCTGATGGGAGAAGAAAAGCCCTTTTCCCTCCTGGAGATTCCCAGGTTGCAGGAGAGCTGCTGAGCAGACAGCACTGTGGGCAGGGTGGTCCTGGGCAATGGCCTGACCCTTGCCAGAGGAGAATTAACTTCATCAGCCACTCTTGCTTTATCTACCAACACAGAGCTCAGGACTTCCCTGATTTAATCCTGGTTTGGACTGCACAGGGGATTAGGATGGGAAAAGAACATCATGAATCACTGAGGATTTTTCACTATCACAAGCAATTATATTACAGATAATTCTGAACTTCCTCTTAAAACAAGCTCCAGTTTTTGCCTGCTGTTGGCAGACATCTCCAGAACCTGCTACTTACACTTTGTTTGGCACAAATTACATTCTTTGGTTATATGCAGTGACCCTTGTGGCAAAACTGTCTTTTAGTAGAAATTTCTGCCTTCCCTGCATCTGCTCCCTGGGGTGCTCCAAGCCAGCAGTAATACCTGCAGCCACCCTTCATTCTGCTCAGCCAAACCACCCAAGTTGCTTCAGCCTAAGCAAACGAGCTCTCTGTGACCCTTAATCATCCAGGTAGTTCAAATTAATCTCCTGGAAGCTTTAGCAAACGAGTCTGCCACACAAAGCTCTGCAGGCAGCTCACTCCTCACACAGCTCTTGGCTGTCTCTGCTGGAGAACTCTCCCCAGGGCAGCTGGGAATCTCACTGGTTCTCCCACAACCTCACCAGACACCAGATATAAAACCCCACGGGTCTGTCCTCCTTATTTTCCCAAGAATGGGGCTCAGTATATGGAGATATTGATTTTAATGTCTTCATTATTTATTAATATGGATTATTATATTAACGATTAATATTGATTTTCAGTTTCAGGGCTATCAGTGAGCTACTTGCTAATTAACTCAGTGTTCCCCATGAATTTTCTACCCTAGAGTCATCAGGTACCTTGCCCAGCTGGGAAGCAGTTCCAGTGACATCTATTATGAGCCCAGCCTTTTGATCAGCAGCTCATCAGCAAAAAACTAACTCCCAAATGACTGGGTAACCTCATGTTCTGATTTCATTTTCTATCAAGAGGGTTCTGCATCAGTCTCCACATCTTTTTTTCCTTAGGCCTCATGATAAACGGACAGGCCTGTAGTGCTGGACATCTGGCTGCTGGCTCCAGGATGACCAGCACTCATTGTTCACACTCATTGTTCACACTCAGGGGCTGTTATCAGCCCTGGCCAAGCTGCAGTTGCTGGCTATTGACAGCTGATAGAACAGCTTAGCAGATGTGACTTAACACTCCCCTGAGTCCTGCTGGCCAGGAGAGGATTTATCTCATTAGCATATTCATCATCCCCTGCTCTTTCCCAAGTACAGAATACACTCCTGGCCAGTTTTTGGTTTTTCCCAGATGATTTCCACCAGCTCTGTCTATTCACTCAGGTATAATCCCTTTTCTTTCTCCTCTGCTTCAGCAATCCACTGCTGCTGTCTGCAAAGCTGGAGAGGTGGCCTTGGTCAATTTGCTTTCTTATCACTTGTCTGCAATGGGCTGCCTTCTAATCTAGATTCATTATTAGCAGCCTCCCCTTTGGGATATAATTTTCATACTTCTGCCACTTTCTCTCTAAGCCAAACTCATTTTCCAAGAAAAAAAAAAGCTCTTTTTTTTTCCTGTAGTGGTCTTTTTCAGTGCTCTTAGTCTACAGCCTACCTGTTCAAATGCTTCCTCAGAGAGCTTTCATTCAGAACTGGCTGCAGCTGATTCAATTAGTCCTGTGGAAATCCTGCCTCAATGTAAAGTGTTTGATATCACTTTGGAATGTACTCCACCAGCATAAAAAAAAAAGTTTCCAAATACTTTTAGCCCCAGCAGCAGAGAGAAGTTATATGGAGTGAAAAATTCAGAGCCTCTTCCAACTTGAATTAATGAGCCCACAGCCAGAACACTGCATTTGACTGAGGGAACATCCATACCAGGCTTCTGGTTGAAAATATCATGGGGAAAAAAATAAATACCAATCAGTGCTCAGAGAAATCCTTAAGAATGCTTTAAATAATGAAATGCTTTTAACTAGAAGTGGAAAAGGAGAAGGATCAAAGCAGTTCCTCTATGGATTTTTGGGAAGACTCATTGCTTATAGGGCTTAGGAGAAGGTGGGAAAGGAGGAAGGCAGAGAAAAGGGGAAAAAAATGAGGTATATTGGATGTCAGGCAGGGAGTTGCTTGGTCCATTTAGGCTGAACCAAGAGTTTCTATGCCAAATATATGGAATAATACTGTTTTATCAGCCTGCAACCTGACTGGTTTTGTGCTACCTGTGCACATCTGGCACTGCTCCACTCCCATGGCAGAGCTGAAGCAACACAATGCTTTAAAATTAAATATAACATGTGCTTGATAGCTGTGCACTCTGCTAGAGCCCTGTGGGGATGGGCACCCTGCTCCCTGAGCACTCTGCCCAGGAGAGCTGCACAGGTAGGTGCTCCTGCCCTCCTGGGCACCCTGCACCAGCTCTGCTTTGTCCCCACAGCTGCCTGCTCTTGGACATCTCCAACAGACAGCATTGCTAATTCATTAGTTATTAATCTCTCAGCTGATCTTAACAGCAAGTTAATAACTCAGTGGTGATGCTGTCAAGCTTAGTTACAGCAGAGTTAGGAGCTGTTTACAGATATTGGAATTAATTGTATTTTGAAGTGTTTTCATGCAATAAAGGAGCTTAATCTATTCATTTGAAAAGCCCTGAAGGACAGGCAAGCTGGGGACTGAGCATAGGTTGTGTGTGCAGCCCACGGGACAGTCACAAGCACAAAGGGGACCCAAGTAGGACCTAAGGCAGATCTCCTGCTGCTCTCCCACATAAAGGGCACCTCACCATCATGGTTTGTGCTTCTCAAGGGTCTTGTGCCCATCCATGGCAGCACTCCACTCACACGAGCTCCACACACTGTCACCATCAGCCAAAGGAGAACATAGCCTTGCAGCTACAATACACAGACTGCCCCTTCCCCCTCTTGGTGCCCATGCTGCATGTTACATGCAGGCACTTCAGACCAGGGATCTCTCATGCTGCCTGCCCAGAAAACATAGAGAATCACAGAATTGTCATGGAAGGGACCTCAAAGCTGCTCCAGTTCCAGCCCCTGCCAGGGCAGGGACACCTCCCACTAGAGCAGGTTGCTCAGAGCCCCATCCAGCCTGGCCTGAGAAACTGCCAAGGATGGGGCTGCCCCCACCTCTCTGGGCACCCTGGGCCAGGCTCTCCCCACCCTGCTGGGGAAGAAGAAGAAATTCTTCCTCAGGGCTGCTCTGAATCCCCCCAGCTCGAGTTTGGATCCAGCCCCTCCAGTCCTGGCACTGCCCCACAGCCTCCAAAGTCCCTCCCCAGCTTTCCTGGAGCCCCTGCAGATCCTGGCAGCCACCAGAAGCTCTCCCTGGAGCCTTCTCTTCTCCAGGCTGAACAACCCCAACTCTCTCAGCCTGTCCTCACAGGAGCTGCTCCAGCCTCTGGTGGCAGTGGCACCCACCCCACACAGCTGGGCTTGGCCTCTCCTGGCCTCTGCTGTGGGGCTGTGTGTGGGTAGCTGTGGCTGGGTCCAGCCCCAGGGGGAGGGAGGTGTGGGGGGTGTGTCAGGGAGGAGCCCAGGGTGGCCATATAGAGGGGGCTGCAGGGGTGGGCAGGGGGTGGTGTGGTCTCTGCTCTGGTCTCTCAGGATGGCTGGCTTGAGGGGAGACTTTGGCTTGCTCCTGGAACCTCTGGGCTTCATTAAGGTCCTTGAGTGGGTGAGTAAGGGCTGGGGGGGCTGCTGCTTCTCCTGTCCTACCTTAGTTGGGTGGGCTGGGAGAGGAGTGTGGTCTTGGGCTGCCTGCCTTCTGTCCCTGCTGGGGGGGGTTCAGCACAAAGCTGCTCCTCAGTCAGTCCTGGTGGCTGGGAGGGAAGAAAGCAGTTCTGGAGAGATGTAAAATCTGTTAATTAGCATTTTGTCATGTTATCCTGTGGTGGTGGGCTCTGGGAACTGGGAGGTACCTGGTCTGAAAAAAACAACAAAAAAACCACCTTTTATTGTGTAGGTAAGAAAAACATAAAGAACCTTCCCCTTGGCTTTTGCTAGTGGCTCATGATTTTGCATTCTAGAAACTCAGCATTTCCATTATCTCTTGACATCAATTCATGCCTTCCCATTGTTATCTTAGTCCCAATTTTGTTCTTTCCTTGGTTGTTTCAGCTGAAATGTTGAGCCTGTCTCTTTGGAACTCCACACTAACATGTCTCAATTCTCACAGATTTTCTCCATCTCTGTTTTTGCCACATGTGGAGGCTTTCAGGGGAAAACTACCCTTCTAGTTTCCTGTAAGGGTGTGGTCAACAAAACAGTCACAGCTGCCTTTGCTTATCCATTCAGGTGAGTTTGAGCTCTCCAGTTGCCACTTGCACACTATTTCTGCCTCACTTTCCCTCTCTCTCCCTGTGTACATCTGAATGAACATCTGGCTTGCTCAGTAGTAAAAAAAAGTATATAAAAAATAAATACTCCCCTGTCCCTGTAGAGCTTTTGGAGAGACAAGCTGCTTTGCTGGAGCATGAGGAGGAAGGCTTCCAGCTATGGCTACAGCAAGCACAGGTTCATAGATATTAGGGGTTGGAAGGGATCTAGAAGATCATCTAGTCCAACCCTACAGGTTGGTGTTCCCTGTGTGCTCCACCAGTGCAGCTTTAAGTGCAGAACTGGATTCAGGGTCCAGCTATTAAGAATCAACACAGAACAGTAGGATCTGCTCCCAAAACTCAGCATTGTGAGGTGAGAGTGGGCAGCTGAGATGATTCTGTGCTGGTCACAGGTTTTGTTGAGCTTCCTTTGCCCCTCATTTAACTGCCAGTCTCCAAGCTAACATGGCTAAGTCTAAAATGGCTTAGTCAGCTCTGCTTCCAAACCAGTTTTAATTCAGTTGCCATAAAAATAGGGTTGGGATTTGTTTTCTGAAGCTGCTGTTGCCCATCCCAAAGTGGGATGGGGAACCATCTTCAGGTGCCATGCCAAATCTTGGTGTGGTGTAACTGATCTGCTCTACAAGCAGAAATCCTTGGAGAGCAAAGTGGCCCAAGTAGAATGCTGAAGCACAGCTGCTGTGAGGCTTTGTCAGGATGGATTTTGCAGTGTCCTCAACTCCTACCAACATGATCTCCTCCCCTCTGCAGGCTGAATGCTGCTGTGTTCAGTGCTCCAGACCCAGAGCACTGCAATGGGACATGGACTGATGTCCACCTTGTAGGCAACTTCTCCTCCTCTGCCCAGTTCTTTGTGACCCTTGCAGTGCTGGTGTTCCTCTACTGCACTGCTGCCCTCGTGCTCTACATTGGCTACAAGCAGGTGTATCAGCAGAACAGCAAGCTGCCACTAGCTGTAAGTAACACCAAGATGACTTAATATCTGCCTTTGAAGCCTCAAAGAGAGGAGAAATACAACTTCTTCTGGTAGGTTTTTTTGTTATATATTTAATTATTTTTTTTCCTGTGCGGATGCAACTAGCAGATGGAAAGAGTTCTTGTGAATTTTAGTCGCCTTCAATACCAAAAGCCTTGATCAGAAGAAGGAGACTTTTCAGAACCTGCCCAGAAAAAGCCCTAGGCCCCTTCCAAGCCAAAATTTAGTATATTAGCCATCCAATTTTCAATCTAATTTCTCCCCTCACCCCCACTTTACTAAACTGCAACTTCAGTTTTATAGCTAAAGTGCTAGATACCTAATTTTTAGAAGCTGATTTCTTCCAGAGGATGATTGATTATGCTTGTCAGATGCAAAAGGAATCCAGCTTTGTGGCTAACCATCAGCACAGATTATCACCTGCATTAATTACACTGTTAATGACTAAATTAGTGATCATTAGCACTAATGCTGCTTTTGTAATACAATTGATGCTGTCTGTGCCTTGCTCTCGTGTATGTTCATGCAAACTTTTTTCACCTAATAATCATTTCTCTTCTGCAGGACTTTACTGTCACTGTCCTAACAACCTTTCTGTGGCTGGTCAGTACCTCTGCTTGGGCCAAGACACTCGTGGACATCAAAATGTCCACAGGGGCCAGCATCATTCCAGGAATTGACTCCTGCAAAGCACCAGCTACAACTTGTCACTTTGCTTCTGTGACCAGCATGAGAAGCCTGAATGTGTCTGTGGTATGTATGACTTCTGCCATCAAGGTGAATAGCTGTTAGAAACAGCCAGGGATGCCCTTATCCTGCTGATTGCATGTGTGTACAGGTTGCTTTATGGTTTAGCTGTTGGTCAGGCTCATTAATACTGGGGCAAAACACTGATCAATGAACAGTATTCTTTGGAAATCAGAGTTAAAATAGCTCACAACACTCCAAAATGTGGAAATGGCCAAATCCAGAGGCCTGCCAAAGGTAGTGGTTCTTTGCAGCCTGCCTTGAAGTGATTATTTAAAAACAAACCTTAATTTCACCTCTTTTTCTTGACTTACAGGTGCTTGGCTTGCTTAACATGGTTTTGTGGGGAGGAAATATTTGGTTTGTGTACAAGGACACCAACTTGCACAACCAAACAAATGGACTTTATTCAAGAATATATTCAACCCCAAGAGGAATATAAAAACAAGGTGATGCTTGGGAGTGTTTCCCACTTTTACATCACACTGCTAAGATCATGGAGCCATTCAGATTTTAGTAATAACTGATAATACTCTATAGAAACTTTTGCTCTGTACTCTGGTTTGATGATGGTATTGGATGCTCCAAGTGGAATGTTTGTTATGCCTTTCAAAGATGTGCAGTTTTTTATTACAGCTTTTGAAGAGCAAAATGTTGAGATCATCTGGATGATGACCCTTTCAGGTTCCTGCAACTAGCATCACAGGAGGGATGGGTGAGAAGCAACTGCTTTTGGGTTATTATTGCAACTTCTTTTGGTTCTAACAAGTCTTGGTTGAAAAATGCAGCTGGAGAAGGTGAAAATGCAGTTCAGCTTCTTTCTATCACTGGTACCTTGGAAAAACCATTTGAGTAAAGCTCATGGCTCTGTCAGTTCCAGCCACCACGTGTTGCTTTCTAGATATTCCAGATGTACTGTATCAAATCTGCTGAAATCTGCCTGGAAGGGCATCAGTTTTGTGTTGAATATCTTGTCACTGCTTAATGGCCTGGAACAATCTCTGAGCAAGAAGATGAGTTTCACTGTGAGCTCACTTGAAGATCAGAGAGGGTATGTATGCAAAAGATGACTTAAACACTTAAAAAATCACAACATCAACAAAACTCAACAAAAAAACCCAACTCTGGACCAATACTCATCAGTTTCTATTTCTACTGTAGTTATACATTCTGGCTTTTGCTCTCTGGGCTTTATGAACCTTTGAGGTGCATGAGCAATGCTAATATGGGAAGGGTCTGCCTGCTTTGATGCTGTTTAGTGCTTGGGAGCAGCATTTGGCTCTTCTCATGTGGCTCTTTATTAAGATACCTGGCTCTGAATGGCTCAGAAAACATTTGTTTTGGTAACTCTAAAGTGGTTCTTCAGTGTTGGGGCTTTTTGTCATTAAGCTGTTTAAATTGAAAATGGACATAGTGTGTTTGTAACAAATCTGAATGCTTTGGTGTCCTGGAGATACTGACCTTCCAACAGGAAGCTCCCAGTCCAAAGAGCACAGTAAAATGAGTGATTTCCTGCAAGAATGTGCCTCGAGTCCTTACTGCTGCAGATGTGCTGGCTTTGGAGCTACTGGACAGGCTATGAGCTGCTGCTGACCTCCCTGCCTGAGGGAGCTCTGTGCTGCACTGATGCCCTCAGGTGCTGGATGCTTGTTTTTGAGAAGGGGACAACCTATTGCCCAAGCAGACTGAAGCTGCCTGGTGCTGCCCACTGGGGGAGATGGCAGTTCATTACTTAACTGTCCAAAACTTTTAATTTCCTTTGAGAACATTTACAGTGCAACATTCAGGTGTCATCTTCTAAAGAGATGATCTTGTGGCTCTTCCCTGTTCCAGGATAAGGGATTGATAGCAATGAGCTTCTGCTCTTCCCTGTATAGCAGCAGGAGCTGGGTTACTGCCACAAGGAATCAGGTTTGTCTTTCCTAGCTGGTCACTCAAGTACCAAATGTTATCCCACCTGACAAAGGCTTCTCTGGAGGGAAGGTAAGAGAAAAACAGTACTCAGCTCTAACTCTTACAGCAGAAATACAGTACTCAAAATCCTAATGTAGCCTTCTCAGGACCTTCCCTGTCCTGGACCCTCTGCAACCCAAGAGGCATCTCTCAGCAGAAGAGTGGAGCAGGGAAATCCAGCAGCATCAGGAGGTGTGTCAGAAGCCAAGTGCTTTGATCTGGGTGTTGTCAGCAGTGACATGGGGGTCAGACCTGTGTGCCCACACTGAGAAATGCACAGACTTGGTGTGCAGAGTCTCAGGGGAGTCCCAGCCATGGGGTCTGACCTGGTGTCAGTGGTGACTGAATTTTGCCACCAATCTGCAGCAAAAACCATAGGAACTCAAGCCCCAGAGAGATGTGACCAAGTGAAATCCCCAGCAGCTGGATGGAGTCACTCTGGGATCTGTAGCTAACAAAGGCATCTCACCCAGGCTGGAGCCAGGACACTGGCAGCAACGTTGGTAGTTTCCCTGTACTGGAGCTGAACAGCATCTTGTGATGTGCAGTGAACTCAGCAGGGTTCTGGCTCCCTGTGCACCTCCTGTTGCTGGCAGCAGAGGGTGTAGCTGTGTAGCTCAGGGAAGGCAAGAGAGGATGGCTGCTGCCTTGGTGTGATGAGCTGCGAGGCTGGGGGTTCATCACCTGCTCCAGGACTCAGGGTAGCTTCAACCTCTTTATTTTTCCCTATCCCCCAATCCTCAGCAGCCGGGGAGCTTGGCCATGCCCTGCTGCAAACTCCTGGGGAGCTGGGAGGGTGTTTTAACACAGTCCCTGATGCTTCCCCAACAGCCTGACCCTTCAGCAAGCCATGTCTGCCCATCTTACCCACCTTCTGGGTAATCCTGGGTCCTTTTCTCCTGTTCCTGTGGCAGTGGTTAGGGTGTTTGTGCCAGCAGATCTGCTGTGTGGCCTAGAGCAAAGCTGGCACTAAGGCAGCAGACAGTTTTTGCTGCTTAGTCACCTCTCCCTATTAACCTGAGCACTGAAGCTGTTCAAGGGGGGGCTGCAGGGTGGGAGTGGGTTCTGCTTTAGCCCTAGCAAGGGAGGCAGCTTCTTCAACATTCAGTCCCTGTCTGGTAGCAACTATTCAGAGACATTGTAGAGCCTGCCTCAAAGCTGGAATTCCCTTTGCTAGTGGCATGGCAAGTGAATCCAGGTGTGCCCTGTTTCATACACAGCAGAGAAGAAGGAATCAACGTTTCTGATGTGTCTTCAGCAGCTTTCTTTACACTTGGAGCTTTCCAGAACTTGCCTGCACTCACTGCTGCTCTTGTCTGGCTGTTTCCCTCTGGATCCTGAGTGAGGAAGGCAGCTCTACAGAGCTAGCTGGTGCCAGCCCTGAAGTTTGTGCCCATACAGCTACAGGTAAATGTTTCAGCCTCTGTTTCAGGGCACACACTCTAGGGGCTAGAGAAATATGTGCTGGCCTTGACTATTTTCCTTTATTCCTAATGAAATATGCCTCAGATCTGCTGTCAATGCCTTGCCACTGTGGCTCCTGCCTGGCTGATGCTGGAACTCTTGCCCCTTTTATTCCTCTTGGGCAAAACCCATAATACTAAGATTTCAAAGCATTTTTCTAGGTGTCTATCTTGGTAGGGTCCCTCACTGCTACCAGTGGGGGCTGCCTGAGCAGCCAGCTGCCAGAGCTCCCCTGTTTAAGGAACCTGACCAGGTGCTGTTGCTGGCAGGAGAGCTGTGGGTACCTGTGCCCAGCAGCAGCAGGGGGTTGTATTTATTACATCCATGTTCTCCTTCTCTGTGCTGTACATGGGCTCTCACAGCCCTGGAGGAGGCTGTGAACTGATCCTGTCCTCACAATCTGAGCACAAGCTCTAATTGATTGGCCTGGTTCCCTTCAAGTTAATTCAAAGTTTGATGCAGTTTCTAAAGGCCCACACTCCAGTCCATGGTTGTAATTCCTTTCTGATGGCCAAGATCAGCAGCTGGCTGTTGCAAATTCCCTGGGTTATTTCTTGTGTGAAGCAGCAGTAATTTTACCTGCTGCACTCCCCTGCCTTGGGATGGTGGTTTACCTGTTGTTATCCATGCTGCTCTCACCAGCTCCTTTTTCTTTTTCCATTTATCCATCTAATCCCCTAAATCATCTTCCTCTGATTTCAAATCAAATTGCCCACCAATTTCTGCAGATACAGCGGCTATTTTCATTTGTTGTTGTGTTTTGTTTGCATCCTGCTCTGCTTTTGCACCTAATTTTAGCTTCACATTTAATATGATCAGGTTTCCTTGGAGCTTTCCTTTGCTCCAGGGTGAATGGCTGCCCTGGGCATGTTCATCCTTCTCCTGGATTCTGACCCTTTGGCCTTCTGTGGCTTCTCTTTCCTCTTTTTTGGGGCTAGGGGTCCTGCATTCCCCTCTTTTTTGGGGCTAGGGGTCCTGCATTCCCCTCTTTTTTGGGGCTAGGGGTCCTGCATTCCCCTCTTTTTTGGGGCTAGGGGTCCTGCATTCCCCTCTTTTTTGGGGCTAGGGGTCCTGCATTCCCCTCTTTTTTGGGGCTAGGGGTCCTGCATTCCCCTCTTTTTTGGGGCTAGGGGTCCTGCATTCCCCTCTTTTTTGGGGCTAGGGGTCCTGCATTCCCCTCTTTTTTGGGGCTAGGGGTCCTGCATTCCCCTCTTTTTTGGGGCTAGGGGTCCTGCATTCCCCTCTTTTTTGGGGCTAGGGGTCCTGCATTCCCCTCTTTTTTGGGGCTAGGGGTCCTGCATTCCCCTCTTTTTTGGGGCTNTGTCAGCCTGCCCCTCAGGCTAAGGGGCACTGGTCCCACCTTGCTTGGGCTGTCTCTGAGTGAACCTTCCCTGAGCTCCATTTGCCCCACAATCTGCATGGCACCCTGGGCAGAGGGTGGATTTTTGAATCCCATGCAGAGCAGTATCCCTCACTGGAGATGTTTGTGTCATCTTCAAGCTCCTGCCAGGCCTGTGCTTTTCCCCTGGGCTGCTGTGAAGCCATCCCTTAATGTGCTGCCAAGTGCAGGGTGACCTCAGGCAAGGCCCAGGAAGAAGTCTGCAGAGCAGAGCTGACAAAGAATAGGTGATGCCTCAGCTCCTGGGGTCTGAGTAAACACAGCAGTGCAGGGCTGACCTCTGAGCAGCTCCCTGATGCTCTGCATCTTCCTCGGGCACTGGTAGCAGCTCAGAGCTGCCCTAACCTTACCAGACTGGGCTGAGACTCCCCTGCTCTGCCCCTGCCTGGGCTAAGACTCCCCTGCTCTGCCCCTGCCTGTGCTGGGTGGGCACTGCTATCTGATGCAGACAGCAGGGCACAGGTCATCTCATCTCTTCTAGACATGTCTGCTCTGCAGTGTCACCCCAGAGTGTGCCTGCTTGCTGTTAACATGTTCTTTATTATGGTAGTGTCATTTGGGTCTTAAAAACCACCCTGGCAGCCAGGTTCTTTGCTCAGCAGAAGGAGGAGGGTTCCCCTTGTCTCACCTCCCCTTGCTGAGGGAGTTACAGCCCCACTCCCAGTGGGGAGGGATGAAGTTCTCCTGGGCAGACATTCTCCAGCTCTGCAGCTCACACTGTTCTCCTGTGGAGGTCTTCTGGAGGCCATGAGCAAATACAGTAGCAGCACTTTTACAGTCCTTCACAGCAGTGAAGTTTTATGGCCAGAAGCTGAGACTTCTGATGTTTATTGCACGTGCTATTTATAATGCCAACAGGAAAGCAGAACAGTTTTACACCAGAAGTACATTTGTGTGGGAGGAAAGCACCAAATAAGTTCTAATATGGTCTCACAGAAAATACTGCTGGGACTAGAGCAGGAAAAGTGATCTGTGCTCTCTCCTAATCTCTCTTGAAACTTTCAGAGCAGTGTTAATTCAAAGGTCTCAAAGCACTTCAGGGCTGTGGAGACACAACCCTCCAAAGCTGTGGTGGATAAAACAACTGTACCAGGCAGCTGGAGCTCAGGAGCTGTTGCCCCAGCCACTCTGCTTGAACCACCAGCACCTTTCTTCCTTTTCTGGTCTCACTGGGTGTCATCACACAAATAAATGGCACCAAAGTTCACCCCTTCTGCCTGCACAGCCACAGACTTCAGAGCTGATGAAGGCTCTGGTCTTCTTCATCTAGTCTGACCCCCTTCAGCAGCTGTTCCTGGCTTCTGAAGCCAAGGATGTGGTCAGTGCACACCTAGGTCAGTCAGTTCTGGCTTTGGGCTTGCTGTCTTACAGCAAGAAAAGGGAGGCTGTACTTTGGCTCCATGAAACCTGAATTCATTCTGGATTCCTTCCTTCAGGGAGGAAAGTCCACAGTAGGAGGTGCAGCTGCATTTGCATGAAGCTGATGCTCCAGTAAAGCCTTGTGAGGCCTTGGTTGTGTAGGTACTGAGCAAGGAAAGCAGTTGTGTGTATGGCCAAACAAGATCTTACAGTGAGGATGAGGAGCTGGAGATCAGGGCTGTGCTGTGTGCTCTGCACACTTGTTCAGCCATGCAGCAAGTTGCATGGCACCCACAAGATGCCTCATCTGGCCTGAAGCTGCCCTCCCCAGGGCTGGGTACAGCAGCAAAGCCCCCCTCAGCTGGGCAGAAACCAGGGAAGGAATGAGGCCAAGCCAGGGAGTATTAAGTCATAATTTATAATTCATTTTAAAATTATTTTCTGAAATCTTGTAGGATTTGCTTGTTTTCTGTCAGGTCCTCAGCACTTTAGTTACACAGAGCCACACTTGGAAAAGATGATTTCTCCCCACATGTTCACTGACATTGTTCTGCCTGTGTTCCACTGGACTCTGGAAAACACTAAGTACACCAGAGGAAACAGCAGAGGTGAAGATGCTGGATGCTGCCAGTGTTAGGAAAGACACATAAGCTGCAAGTGTTGACATGACAACCAGGGATACCATAACAAGCTGGGGGTTTCCTCCACTCCACACCTGCTTTCAAGCCCTTGTCTTTTCTACAGCAAGATGGGAGTGTGAGGAAGGGTTAAAATAAAAGATTGAATGAAAATATTTTTAGCTTTTACTAGCAAACTTTTCAACCCTGTTGTGCTTTTCACCCACTCTGCAGCTCAGCAGGGGCAGAAGACCCCATTTGCTGGTGGAAAATCATGTCCATGTGTCCAGTGCTCTCTCCAAAAGTAGCCAGAGGATGTGGCCAGGCCAGTCTGGGGGCACAGAGCTCATCCAGAAGGAACTATAGCCAGGGGCTGTGGGTACCAGATGCTTCAGTCCACAATTGATGTCCTGGGTGACTTGGTCTAGGTGCCCCTGCTCTGGCAGGGGTGTTGGACTGGATGATCTTCTTGGTCCCTTCCAACCCCTAATATCTGTGAATTTGTGATGTTTCTTTTCCTCTTCATCCCCTCTCACATCTCTCCCATTCTTACCTGCCAAGGGTGACTCTGTCTTCAGCCTTTGAGTTGAGTTTCTAGAGCTTGGCCACAGTTGAGATCCAGAGAGGGAAAATCCCATCTGTTCTTTGGCTGTTCAGAGCAGGGATCAGTGGGGAGGCACCCAGCTGGAGGCTGGCTCAGTGGCAAAGCAGTGCCCATTCTGGGAGAGGAGCTCAGTGTCTGCCTTGGGGGGCTGAAAACCCTCTGTCCTCAGACTCCTCTCTGTGCTTTGGCAGCCCCAGCCCACCCTGGCCTGGCATTTCTGCTGGGAGCTTGGCAGCTGCTCTGGTCTCTGCAGTCAGCTCTGTTCTCTTCTCTGCAGGCTGTTCTCTGGGAAGTGCCTCTGCTGTGCCCCTGGCACTGGGTGGCAGCCTCGAGGGCAGCTCAGGGGGCTGCTGGCTCTGCCTCCACCGCCGGGCCCCCGAACGCCAGTTGAACTCGTACACCCTGCCACTCACTTCAAACAGGGAGGGAAGAGCTCAGATTAACAGCAGCCCTGCTCTGGCAGGCCAGGGTGTGACTGCTCTGCTCAGGATGGGCTGAAACCAGAAGTGGGAAACACCTGGAACAGCAGCTGAGCTGGGGAAGCCTCGTGGTGGCCACTCCAGGGACGGGCTGTTGGCAGCACTAAAAGTGGCTCTGTGTGCAGGGAACAGTCCTGTTCCAAACAGTCCTGCTCCAAACAGTCCTAATCCCAAACAGTCCTGCTCTAAACAGTCCTGTTCAAACAGTCCTGCTCCAAACTAGTCCCATTCCAAACAGTCCTGTTCCAAACAGTCCTGCTCCAAACAGTCCTGCTCCAAACAGTTCTAATTCCAAACAGTCCTGTTCCAAACAGTCCTGCTCCAAACAGTCCCATTCCAAACAGTCCTGCCCCAAACAGTCCTGCTCCAAACAGTCCTGTTCCTAACAGTCCTAAACAGTCCTGTTCCAAACAGTCCTGCTCCAAACAGTCCTGTTCCAAAAAAACAGAATCCAGATCTCCAAACAAGGGATCTTGTCCCCCTGCACAGTGCTTTCCTCCAGGCTGCTGTGCCCACTGTCACCAGGAGGGTGAAACACTTTCTGTTGGTGCTTCCCTGCTCTGTATTAAATAGTGATGCTTTGGGGTTGGGTAGATATATTGTTTGTTCCTGTTAGAAATATTTTTTGTCCCTCTGCAGAATTTATGGGTAATTTTTACTTGTACAAAATTCTCCTTGGGCTCATTTACTACCTAGAGATAGGTGGAAATTTGCACTGTGATTGCCTGACAGTCTAACTCCCCATCTAACCAACCAGGAGCTGCAATGGCCCTTCTTGTGATTAAACACTATTAATAGGAGACAAAGCAAAGATGCTTAAGCCTGGGAAGAAATGGTGGTGAGGTGTCACTGCATGCTGCAGTGTGCCCCAGTGAGTGGTTTCTGACACATTAACACAGTTTGAGTAATTAAAGATCAACCTGGATCATGTTTTTCTAACAGTTTACAAGTCAGGAGTGACTGACAAATGCAGCCAGAGGGGAAAAGCAGGGACATGCAGCCCAGCCCTCCAGGCAAAGAGCAGGTGAGCTTGGACCTGAAGCAAAGTGGATGGACTGCACTGCACAACAGGATCCCGGCTGTGTGCCCAAACCCTGCTGCAGCTCCCAGAAGCTCCTGGGAGCTGACAGCTCTGAGCCAGCTCATCAGAAACAGGGCAGGGGGAAACTCAACCAGATGCATCCAATCTTTGAGAGGAGCCTGCCTTCCTCTGGAGAGCTTTAGACCTATTGTTTTAGAGCTATTTTTGGATCCAGTTGCTGCAGGGCTGTTTAGAGTGATCCATTTTCCCAGCCTCCCCCCATGCAGGGCTGTGCACCCAGCTCCAGGCCAAGTGTGGCAGAGGGGCTCAGGCTGGGGGAGAAAACCAGTATTTTTCTGCCATGAGCCCTGCTGCAGAGCCCCGTGGCCATCACTGGGGAAAGGGGCAAGCACTACAACTGCTGGGCCACCCTGGCTTCCCTCCTTGTCACCTTCCCCAGCTGCTGAACTAGCTGTGCTCACTGCAGCCTGCTGACACATGGTGCTTGATGCCACCACAACTGGATCTAAAACCAACCAACCTTCTCCTCCCACCCCAGCAAGCAATGCTCAGGGCCTAGACTACAGGGAGGAGATTGGACAGGAGCCCTCACCCACCCACCTGCACCCAGGAGAGCTTTGAGAGGCCAGGGCCATACATCTTCCACTCCCCTGATCTTCTAGCCATCTCCCAGACATGGGGAGGGTGACCTGACAAGCTCCTACATTCAGGCTCAGCAGAGGAGGGGGAATAATCAGGCCATTGGCTGTGCTTCCAAGGGACATCAGTATTTTCTACCACTAGAGGTTACTAGGGCACAGTCTTGATTTGGCTGGCTGTGGAACAGAGCTCCCCTTCTCCTTGCAGATGGCAACCATGGACTGTGAAGAGCAAATGCTGAACTACATTCAAATCAACTAATCCAGTTTGTTCCCAGCCAGGTATCCACATCCACTGGTAACTGCTTTTCATTACCTGGGTCTGTGGCTTCTCCATCAAAGACAGTGTTCAGCTTTGTCATGGTCTGTGGAGAGAGACAAGAGCTGCAATGGATCCTGGGCAGCAGCTAGAGAAGGAAAGGGTGACCTGCATGGCTGGAGGTGGGATCTGCTGGCTCTAGTCAGAACTGGCAGCAGAACTCATTGGTGGTGCAGGGTGTTGCCACTAAAGGCTCCAAGGAGAATTAATAAGGCCTGACATGCCAAATGCCTCCACATATGTATCCACCAGAGGATCACCTCCACCCAGAGGAAACTTGGGAAGCCCCTCTGAAGAACCTGGGGAAGCAGAGCACACTAATGCAAGTGCCTGGCAGTCTTTATGTGGGCCACAGTGCAGGTGAGCACCCCTCACACCCACTGTTGCCTCCAGGTAAAGAGCCCAGGAGGTGCACTGAAGTATTTTGAATGTGGAGGCAATCTTTTCCTCCTTGTCTATCATTTAGACATTGGGAAGAATTTCAGCCCTGAGGAAGAATTTCTTCTTCTTCCCCAGCAGGGTGGGGAGAGCCTGGCCCAGGGTGCCCAGAGAGGTGGGGGCAGCCCCATCCTTGGCAGTTTCTCAGGCCAGGCTGGATGGGGCTCTGAGCAACCTGCTCTGGTGGGAGGTGTCCCTGCCCTGGCAGGGCTGGAACTGGAGCAGCTTTGGGGTCCCTCCCAACCCTGACAATTCCATGGTTCTATGATCACTTTAATATTCTTCCTGGGACACTTTTCCCAGGAAGGATCCTGCACCACTGACAAGGGGCTGGGCACAGGTACATTCCATTTTGGGGCCAGCAGTACTCACCACAACCACATCTTTCTTCTGTTTCTTCTTCTCTAAAGAAAGGAAAATGCACATTGTAAAGAAAAAGATTTTTTTTTGACAGTGACTATAAACACTAAAGACAAGATCTGCACAGACAAATAGACTCCACTTCTGAGACATCTCAAACACACCTTATTTCTTTTCAAAGGATTTACCCCACTGTTAACTCACCCCACAGGCAGACAGGAGCAGCAGCAGAGCCACAGCCACCTCCACAGCACAGGTTTGTGGATGGCACCCAAGCAGTTGCTGGGATTTCTTCCTGCTCACTCCTTGCCACTTGGTTTCATGGCCTTCCCCTGGACAGTGCATGGCTGGCACCAGTGTGCCCACCACCACCTGAGGTGCTGCAGATTGGGCTCACCCTGAGCTCTGCTGGGAGAGCTGCTCTGCCTGGCTCCTGCTGCCCAGTCATGACTGATGCCCAGTCATCCCTTTCTGTGATGCTGGAATGCCTCAGACTGGAGCACCAGGAGAACAGAGAATTCTGTTGGGTTGTGTCAGTTGTGGGGTTTTTTTCAAGCTGGGAGTTACTGGCTGAGGAGAGGGAGTTATAAAAAGCAAGATCTTCCTGAGCCCACATGGGCCCTGCTTGCTGGCAGAAAGCTAATGGCACTAGAAGGAACAAGACTGCTTTAAACTGCTTTTTTTTTTTTCATGTGCAACTTACACCCCTGCTAAATTCTACAAACCCCTTTGAAAGCACAAAGGCTTAACAGAAATCTTCAGGTAGGTGCAGTAATGGAATCAAGGGAGCCTGGGAAGGGATCACAGAACAAGGAATTAGAGTGGGGAGGACCCCTGAAGGTGCTGTAGGGGGGTGGGATTATTTTTTTTAACAGATAATATATGAATTTTATGTGAGAAATCCAGCAATTCTTTAGCATCTTTGCCACGATACCAGCACCAATTTGACCTAATAGTGAGTAGCCTAGAAGACCCAAAGGCCCATGAAATCATTTAGGCAGCCCTTCCACAACCAGCCAGGGTTACTGAATCCCAGTACTTTTGTACTGGGTGGAATGTATTTGTCTAGAAATGGATTTACAAGTTCTACACTGAGTCATAGACGTGGTCTCATTGTAAAGTATTAAAAGAGAAAAAAAGAGGTACAGACCTGGAGCATTTGTCCTGTAAGGGAAAAAAAAGAAGACTGCAGTTAAGAGCTGCCACACTTCAGGCTGCACTGACATCAGGCTTTGTCCTCTCCTTTGGCAGGGATGATGTTTCCTTGAGTTCTGGGATTGGTTTGGTTTCTGAACACCCCTGAGCATTGCTCTAACACCTCTCCAGAGGGGATGATGCCAAAAACACACTCTTACTGATGACAGCATGATGGAGTTACATTCACACTGGTATTTTCAGGTGCTCTCATCATGTACCAGCCTTGGAGGAAGGTCAGTTTTTGGTGACACGTGCAGATAACACATGATAAAATATTTCAAAGGGTTTGAAAGTTTTTGAAGAGATAGAAATTGCTTTTTAATGGCAGGGCTTGGCTCCCAGTGAATCACTTGCCCTATTAAAAAATAATAACAATAGCCAAGCTACTTGCTGCTGGATTCATTTGTCATTTTTATCACAAGCTGCTCAATTCCTTGCACACACCATGTGAATGATAATCACATGCTGCCTCTAGATCACATCCTAACATCCTCTAGAATCATCTAATACTCTATATATACCTCCAGAGTCATACACTACCCTATATATACCTCTAGAATCACATGCTAACTCTTTACATTTACAGTCATTTCTGATTTAACTCCAGATCCTGGGAATACTTACAGAAATCCTCTTTTTCTTTTTTTTTTATTTTATTTTATTTATTTTTAATCCCAGACCACTCCAAGAGCTGCTTATCTTTGTTTTGTGAAGTAAAAAGTCAGTTGAGGGGCTCTGGCTCCAGTCAGTGGGGATCTCTGCTGCTTCCCACAGTGCACCAGAGCTGGTCCCAGCTGCTTCTGAGGCTTTGCCAAGCAGGAGCAGGTGAAGGTGCCACAAAGCTCTATGGGCCAGGGCCTGGTAGAGCTGCAGGAAATCTGCAGAGCTTGGCAGAATTCAGAATTTGGCTTGAGCAGCAGGTTTGGAAAGGTCTCTGGGATCTGCAGCTGAGAGGGAGAAAAATGCATCCAGTAATGACCTAGATTTGAGCTCCCTTGGGGTGGGAGCCAAACACAAACCCAAAACTTTTGTATCTGTGGTCAGCACAGTCAGGCAAACACCCTGAGTGACCTCCTGAGCAGAGCTGCCTCACAGCTCACCATTAACTGACACCTAATGCCACTGGCACCTCCAGCTGGTGCTAAGGCAGCAACCATGACAAAATAAATGCTGTGGACATTTTTCCTTCATTTCAGATTATTACCACCACATACCACTGCAGCCAGCAACAGAACCACAGAATGGGCAGGGCTGGGAGGGACCCCAAAGCTGCTCCAGTTCCAGCCCCTGCCATGGCAGGGACACCTCCCACTAGAGCAGGTTGCTCAGAGCCCCATCCAGCCTGGCCTGAGAAACTGCCAAGGATGGGGCTGCCCCCACCTCTCTGGGCACCCTGGGCCAGGCTCTCCCCACCCTGCTGGGGAAGAAGAAGAAATTCTTCCTCAGGGCTGCTCTGAATCCCCCCAGCTCGAGTTTGGATCCAGCCCCTCCAGTCCTGGCACTGCCCCACAGCCTCCAAAGTCCCTCCCCAGCTTTCCTGCAGCCCCTGCACATCCTGGGAGCCACCAGAAGCTCTCCCTGGAGCCTCCTCTTCTCCAGGCTGAACACCCCCAACTCTCTCAGCCTGTCCTCACAGGAGCTGCTCCAGCCTCTGCTCCTCCTCGTGGCCCTGCTCTGGACACCTTCCAGCCCCTCCAGAGCTCTCCTGTGCTGGGGGCTGCAGCCCTGGAGGCAGCTGCAGGGGGGTGTCCCCAGAGTGGAGCAGAGGGGGAGAATCCCCTCCCTGCACCTGCTGCCCACGCTGCTCTGGCTGCAGCCCAGGACACCATTGGTTGGTTTCTGGGTGCCAGAGCTCCCTGAGGGCTCCTGTTGAGCTCCTCCCCCCCAGCACCCCCAGCCCTTCTTTCCAGGCCTGAACTGTTTCCCAGAGCGAAGGCCAGGCCGCTGTGAGATATTTACCGTGCAGATTCCACTCCAGCTGAAGGTCAGCGTTACCTGTGTCACTGGCAGGTGCTGCTGGGTGCTTCCCCAGCAGGACACCCGGGGCACTCACCGAGGCACGCCGTGTGCTTTTCCCGCTGGAGGGCAGCAGGGGCCCAGCCGGGTCGCCAGCAGCAGCAGCAGGTACCCCAGCAGCCCGAGGAGCAGGGAGCTGCCCAGGGTGACGACAAAAGGCACGTACCACGCCGAGCTGGAGTAGAGGTTTTCCCTTTCTGTCACCAGAGTGAAGGCAGGCTTGGAAACAAGATGGGAAACGTTCTTCAGGGCTGCAGGCTTGGGAGGTTGAACTGAAGCACCAAAGCACCTGGCCAGGCCTGCCTGGGGCTCTGCAGATGATGGGCAGAGGAGTCTGCTGGAGACAGGGACCTATCCCCCACTGCCTGCTCCCTGCCAGGCAGGTGACTGACATGGACCCCTGAGCTCTCTGGGCAGCCACAGGCAGGTGACATGGAGCCCACCCACAATGGAAAAGGAGGTACTAAAAGCAGCATTCCATGGTGGGGTTAAAAGCCTCAGGCTGCCCGAGGAGCTGCAGGTGCACTGGAGGTGAGTGAGTGAGCTCAGGGAGCTGCCATCACCAGGGCAAGGGGCTCTGGTTACCTAAGGCAAGATTGGGAGAACACTTTCAGTGTCAGCCTGCTTCTCCAGAGGACAACTGGGGTATTGTATACAAATAAATTAATGAAACCCCTTGGTTTTTATCCTATCACTTGTTCAAAAGGGAAAACCAATTCCTCCTGAGTAGCTGCAATCTCCCACACCTTCCCAATGCCAGGAGCTGTCTCTGAGATGGCACATCACTTGGTGCTGGCAGCACATTCATTGAGGTCCCATCATTTGGTCTAGGTGCCCCTGCTCTGGCAGGGGGGTTGGACTAGATGATCTTCTAGGTCCCTTCCAACCCCTAATATCTATAAATCTATGAATCATGAAACTATCCTCACACAGATCAGAAATGGCTCCTTTGCTCTGCCTGGACATGACTCAGTGTGGGACTGTAAGTTTTGATTGGCTACCAAAGCTTTTATTGAAGTTTTGTGTTCACATTGTCTATGAAATTTGGTAGGGTGTCTAGTTCTTTTCTGTTTAAGGATACTTTTAAAATAAGCTATTTAACCTTGAGGGGGAAAAAATATTTATACATATATATATAATCCTTTAATCCCAGCATCACCAGCACCACTCCATCCTCACTGGGACTGAAGTCACAAGTGACTTTTAGTGATGGGGCTTCTTTTCTGCACTACCAGCCTTGCAGCACCTGAGTCATCAAGTTGCTGCTCAGAACATGTGCAGGGAGCAGTGGTGGGAGAAGCTGCTGTCATGGGAATGCTCTGCTGGAAACCAGACTGAAGTGGAGGGCTGCTGTCTCTGGGGAGGCAGCCTGAGTGCTGTGGTATGTGGTCTAGACTGTTTGTATTTGTGGTAAAGCAGGGGAAAGAAATACAGAATGTTTGGTTATTTAGCTTAACTTTTCATTTCCACATGAAGGAGGGGGAGGAGAAGGCTGTGAGAAAAACACTCACTCCTTCCCAGCAGAGCACTGGATATAACAGGGCTATTCATCAGGCTGCAAGGTTGGATTCTGGCATTTCCATAGCAAAGCATCCAGGCTTGTATGGGAAGTTCTCAGGACCCCCTGGCTCTGGCTCATTGAGCAGATCCAGACCATTTTACAGTGAATAGCTCTTTTACTACCCCTCCTCCTGTTTTCATTCCTGCATTCAGCAGAAAAGCCAGTCATGCCACCTGCAGGCAGGGAATGGAGGGGCTCCGGGTGGTGGAGAGGGTGCAGCAGGATGAAGGCAGTGACTGGCACAAGGATGGGCACAGACTGCTCTGCATCCTCAGGCCATGCCATTCCTGCTGACAGGTGAGAGCAGAGCTCTCCTCGTGTCCTGGCCCAGGCTGAGGGGAATCAGCTCCAGTATGAAACTGGTGAGCCAGAGCTTGCCTGGGATGGCTGTGAGGAGGAATAGACTCTACTGCTGGGCACAGGCCACTGCTCCACAGGCTGGGCAAGGACAGATCCCACTCTGGCTGCTGAAAGCTGTGCAGGCTTCCCTGCAGGCATGTGGGCAGGGAGATGAGGAAAGACCCATCCCACCCTCCTGGGTTTGCTGTGACACTGAGTCTGTGAACAGCTGCTTCAGCTCCTGACAGGGAACTCAGATTGACATGGCAGTGACCTCAGGAATGGAAAAAAGCCCCTTTCAAGTGATGGGAATGTCTTGTTGGATTTGTTGCCTGTTTCAACTGTGGTGGCTGCAGCTGAATGTGTCCTCCTGCTAAAGAAGCACAGAGCAGTGCAAGGAATCCAGGGGAATGAAGAGCTATGAATAAAAAAAGAGGTAGTGCAAAATGCATGAGGTAATTGTGAAGTTCCAGGCAAAGTTTAACTCCTGCTCTTTCCTCATTAATAAAGCTGCCAAACCTTTAGCTTTCCAGTGCATGGCAATGGCAGCCAGCCCAGGCCTTTGGCTACTTGCCCTTTTTTGGTTTAGAAACTGAAATACAAAACATATGTTGTGACACTGTACCTGTCCTCCATGAGATGAAGCATAACAACCACCTCTGGCTTCAGTGCAAGGGCTCAGCACCTCCCAGCCTGGGCCCACTGCAGCTTTTTGCTTTCCTGTTGAATTCATCTGCCTTTTTTCCTCCAGCCTGGGCTTAGTCCAGAGCTGGGCTTAGACTGCAGTGAACTTACCGTGGTGGTGACAGCAGTGGTGGGGTCTGGGATGACCCTGATGGTTAAAATCACTGTTCCAGTTGTAGTCAGGTGGGTAGCTCTGTCCCTGGCAGACAGTAGGTTGTCATCTGTTACATGGATGTGCAGCCTGTAAACCCAGGTTGTATCAAGTCCACTCTTGTAATCAAACCTGGATGCAAGAATCAGGCGGGATGAGTTGGAGCCAGCCCGTGGGGAGAAGGTGAAGTGATTGTTCACATTGCCTAAAAAAATACCAAAATGACAAAAAACTTGCTTCAGTCCCACATCAAAGTAAATTCATGGACCAAGCAGAAAGACTGGCTGCTGCTGACAACATGTTTTGAATCACTCTACACGTGTGCAGTGAAATACCATGACAAGAATGGCTCCTCAACCTTCCTGATTCCATAGAAAACAACTTCAAATCATGCAGTCATAAAAGCATTTAAATATCATTTAAATACAGTCATAAAAGCATAAAATACAGAATAAGACCCCCTGTGGGGACACAGGTGAGAGGAAGCTGTGGAAACACTTCATAGGTTGTGGAGTCTCCTGCTCTGGAGACATTCCAAACTCACCTGGATCTGTTCCTGGGTGACTTGGTCTAGGTGCCCCTGCTCTGGCAGGGGGGTTGGACTAGATGATCTTCTAGGTCCCTTCCAACCCCTAGCATTCTGTGATTCTATGATAGCCATAAGGCAGACAAGAGGTCACCTGAATGACCTGTCCTCACAGCCTGGAGAACACCCAGAAGCAGCATCACCCAGCCCTCAGTGGTAGGTGAGAACCCTACACTGTTGCAGGGCTCATTCCACTACTGAGGTGTCCCTGAAGTGGCCCCTAGACCACATGGGCAACACCTCCAGCCCCTCTCCTCCCAGTATCCACTGGAACCCTCCCCTGCTGCAGCTTCTGTCCCTAGTGCCTAAGGAGCAGAGGCCTCCCCCACCTCTCTGCACCCTCCTGGCAGGAGCTGGAGAGGGCAATGAGCTCCCCCCTCAGACTCCTCTGCTCCACACTGCCCATGCCCAGCTCCCTCAGCCTCTCCTCACACCCCTGGTTCTCTTGGCAGCTCCTCTGGACACGTTGCAGCCCCTCGGGCTCTGTCCTGGCATGAGGGGCCCAACACTGAACAAGATGAGAAGTGACCTTTGAAATGACCTTGAAGGCTGTGTGCTCAGCACAAAGCAGGACATAGGGGGCTCTGTGGCCCAGAGGCCAACTGCATGGCACAGCTCATGTCTGTAGAGCCAAATACAACCACAGCCTTTGTGTGGGTTCCTGCATGAATACCCCTGCTGCGGGGCTCCCCTACAGCACTGAGGAGCTGCAGTAGGACACAAGTTCTCTCTGTGCTCACAGCTGGACAGTCAGCTCCCTCCTCCTCAGTTGATAGAATAGAAAGAAAGAAGAATTGCCCCAGCTGAATATGTTCCCTTTGTTGTGGAGTCAAGGATCACCCCCTACCATTGCAGTTCCAAGGGGATGCAGCTCATTGCCAAGCCCAGAGAAATGCTCTTAGAATGGGGTTTGCCTGCAGCAGGCACCTGGCAGGGGAGGGTTTGCTCAGCTGTTTTGAGCTGTGCACCAGCTAAATGTGAGCTGCAGAACCCACCATTGCCTCTCCAGATCTACTCTGCTGGAATTGGAAGGGAAATTTGACTCTACATATCATTCCAGGTTCTTCTGATCAGCTGTGTAATTACTTAGTAATTAATGAACGAGGTAGGCAATCCATTCCCGCAAGGGGATGGTTTCAGTAGCTGACACAGACGCAGCTTGGCAGGCAGCAGTGACGAGCAGAGCGTGTGGATCCCAACCAGCTCACCATACAAACAGCAGCTAAAGGTGCCTGGTTTCAGAGGACACACCCGTGTGGAGCAGCGCTGGGTGCTCCTCTGCACTGCTCGCAGCAGCCAGCAGGGCAGTGTACCTCCGCTGATGCAGTAACGCAGAGACCGCGGGTCCGAGTCCCGGTCCCCGCACTCGAGCCTGAAGCCGTTGATGTTGGTCCCAACAGCCAAGCTGGCTGGCACTTGAAGTGCAGAGAAAGTGGGTGAACAGACCGGCGCTTCATCATTCACTTCCAAAACACTGACGGTTACCTGAAAGGCAAAAGGAGCAGCAAGGTGAAACTCCTCCCCTGGGCAGAGAAACTGCTTGGCTTTGATCATTCACATCTTCATCACACTGCCTTGCATCCCAGATTGCTTCACAGTCGTGAGTTGGGCTTCCTAACATATTTAATAATAAATCAGAGCATGATTCAGGGAAGGAAAGGGAAAGAGAAAGGGAAAGGGAAAGGGAAAGGGAAAGGGAAAGGGAAAGGGAAAGGGAAAGGGAAAGGGAAAGGGAAAGGGAAAGGGAAAGGGAAAGGGAAAGGGAAAGGGAAAGGGAAAGGGAAAGGGAAAGGGAAAGGGAAAGGGAAAGGGAAAGGGAAAGGGAAAGGGAAAGGGAAAGGGAAAGGGAAAGGGAAAGGGAAAGGGAAAGGGAAAGGGAAAGGGAAAGGGAAAGGGAAAGGGAAAGGGAAAGGGAAAGGGAAAGGGAAAGGGAAAGGGAAAGGGAAAGGGAAAGGGAAAGGGAAAGGGAAAGGGAAAGGGAAAGGGAAAGGGAAAGGGAAAGGGAAAGGGAAAGGGAAAGGGAAAGGGAAAGGGAAAGGGAAAGGGAAAGGGAAAGGGAAAGGGAAAGGGAAAGGGAAAGGGAAAGGGAAAGGGAAAGGGAAAGGGAAAGGGAAAGGGAAAGGGAAGGGGAAAGGAAAGCTCATTCTAGACTCTTCCCATTGAGAGAGAGATGCTGGCAGTGGCCTCGAGTGTGCCTGGGAACAGCCCAGGTAGCACCAGCTGCGCAGCTGGGATTAGGTGGCTGAAAGAAAGAGGTGACCCTTCCCTAAACTGGTTTCCTCTGATGCCTGGTGCTCTTTAACAGGAAACAAACCTGTCACCATTAACAGCTCTTGATGCCAAATTTTCTGTAATCATCACCTTGAAATATTGTAGTGATGAAGAGATTCAATATTAGAGGTGACAAAGTGCCCCCCACCTACCTAGGGCTTGGAATGGAAAGCAGGCCCAGTATCTGTATCCCCCAACAGGTCAACAACAGCCAAAGGTGAGGCAGTCATAAGGGAGAAGACTTGCAAAGGAGTTTAAAGGAGTCTGGAAGTGAAGGACCATGAAGAGTATCTTAAATTGTCTGGGGCACAGAAAACCATTTCACAGCCCAGGTAAAATAAGAAAAAAAAAAGACTGAGAAACAAAACCCACAGGGTTCAAAATACAGAATCCTTTTTGTAAGAAAGAAACCAAGACTGGGTGAAGATCACCTCTTTCATCTGACTAATACATGACTCTGAACTTGCCTTTCACAACCCAAAGGGCTCTGGTCAAACCTCTGCTGCCCTTGCCAGGATGGAGAGAAAAAATGTAGATAAAGAGTGGGAAATAGAGTGGCCTTACTCACAGATGCTGTTGCAGTCTTCTCCTGGTCTGAGGCCTGTACTATGAGGATGTGTTTCTGAGTTGTTTCATAGTCTAATCTAGCTAAAATCTTTACATCTCCTTTGTTTGGGTTGATCCAGAAGATGTTTGTGTAATCCCTGGTGCCTCCTCCAGCTACAATGGAGTAAGTGATGACACTGGGTGGCCAGTCCTTGTCTCTGGCATTCACACTTCCAATGCTGGATCCAACTGAGAGACAGAAAATCCATATTTCATTGTCAGGAAAATGAGGTAGAGGGTACTTGTTCCAACCAAAACAATGGCACTGAACTAAAGATTGAGTTTAGTTTGTCACCATATCATGGCCACTGGGAAACAGGAGAAGCAGACAACCTCCTTCCATGAAGTTCTAGTTGGACAAGATCACCAGGCTGCTGAGCAATGCAAGATGCTGCTGTGAACACCTAACTGCTGAATGCCACCCTGGGCCTCCTCAGCCCCCTTAGCCTTCCATGCTGTCCTGAGGCTTTGGCTCCTGCAGGAAAGGCTGGGCTGCAAGGGCTTCTCTGCCAAGCAGCCCCATGCTGGGAGCCAGCCTCTCCTGCTCCAGCCTTCCTGCTCCAGCCTCTCCTGCTCCAGCCTCTCCTGCTCCAGCCTCCCTGCTGCAGCTTCTCCTGCTCCAGTCTCTCCTGCTCCAGCCTTCCCAGCAGCCTCCCACTCTCTCCAGCAGCCTCCCAGAGCAGCTGCAGCTTTGCCATACTCAGCAGTGGCTGGTGATGGCTTCTCCACAGAGCAGCCAAGGGTGATTTCTGAAGACCTGTGAGCCTTGGCAGGATCATCCTGACCAAAGAAGAAAAGAGAAAGCTGGGGGTGAGGGCTGGAAGTTTGGGCTTGCTCCTTTGCCCATGGTGAGCAGTGGGTGACTGTTCTGCACCCAGGGTGCTCTGTGCCCAGGTGAGCAGTGGGTGGCTGTTCTGCACCCAGGGTGCTGTGTGCCCAGGTGAGCAGTGGGTGGCTGTTCTGCACCCAGGGTGCTGTGTGCCCAGGTGAGCAGTGGGTGGCTGTTCTGCAGCACACCTGGGTGAAGGGAGCCCTCACTTCTCTGTCAGCCTGCAATGGCTTCTTTGCACAGTCACAGTCCCTCCAAAAGGCTGATTTATCAAGAGCAGAAAATGGTCTAAATCAAGAGATCTGAATTCAGTTCCTGGCTCTGTCACAGACTTCTTGTGCAATTGCTGAGTTTGACTGTGTCCCAGCTGCCATCTGCACAACAGGAGCTGTTGCCAGTTTTGTCTATTTAAGGATAGTAGGTGGTTGCATGTGAGACTCTGGTTGAACTGGAACTTTGAGACTCCCCTCATTCAAATAGATGAAAATCCATTTATAGAAAAAAGCTACTTAGTTCTATCAGGTAGGTACTACTTACTGTACCTTTAGTAATTTCTGAAACATTAAATTCATAGGAGAAAGTACTGAAGACTGGAAAAAAATCATTCACTGGCTTTATCCTGATGTAAATGTAGATGATATCTGGAAATATAACAGAAGATTAAATCATAGTTAAGTATGGCGGTGAAATTTTCTCATGCATATATTCAAAACACATATGGTATTTTTGTCTCTGTGCTGTTACAGCACAGGGAAATATCAAAAGAACTGTAAAAGGGAGGGATACTTGCTTGAGTAGTCAGGATGGGCAATATCTTGCACTCTGACAGTTAAAGAATAAACTTCAACTCTTAGATTAGCTGGATTTTCTAAATCAACACTTCCATTCAACTAAACAAAAAAGAAACACAGTTGTGTTTATAATTCCTTGCACAGTCACAATACATATGGTGACAATTACTTTTTGCAGCATTCTGTAAGTGTGGTCTCCCCCCTGGATAGATGGAATTGCTCTGTAGGAGTAATAGAAGCTATTAATCAATCCAGGATTGAATTGCAGGCTTTTTTCTGCATGTTCACACTCTGATGTCTCTTGCAAATTCAAAACTCTTTCCTTCTGCCAACAAAATTTCTTCCCTTTAGGTGCAGGAAGTTTCATCATCTGGATCATAGGGTCTTGACCTTCTAGCTGCTTGACTCAGAGCTTAGTGGCCTGTTGTTCTGCCCTTGGCTGGCTCTACAAGAACCTGCTGAGAGCCACAGCTCCTCCCTGAGCTCACACCTGCAGGCCCTTGTTAAAGCACCAGGTTCTGCCTCAAGTGTTTACCCAGGAGCCAAGTTGTTCCTGTGGCTTGCACAGGTTTCAGTCCTCATCTGAAGTCTCTCTCTTTCTGAGCCTCACCAGTTTTGGGGAGCAGGACTAAAGCACAGGCATCTCCTGTAGACCATCTTCAGGGACATCCCTGGAGGGGCATTCCCTTCAGATAGCCTGTTGTGCCTAGTCCATCTGGGAAGCAGTTACTGGGTGTTTTTCCAAGCATTTCAGTTCTTCCTACTCAGTAACAAGGGTCTTCCACAGTCTGGCACAAATAAATGGGTATCAAATGGTGTCAGCTTTCTGTCTGCCCATAGTAAAGTTGGTGCTTCACACTCCCAACAAAAGGAATTTTTTTTTCAGTGGTATCTACCACATTTATTTAAAACCAGAGAACACAGATCTCTGCTGAATGTTCACCAAACTGTGTAGAATCCATAGGAAACATCCCATCAAAGGTTCTGTAGCTCACATTCACTCCAGACAGGCACTCTGCACACATACCCCTGTGACAGCAATTTTTGTTCTTGCACAGGCAATGAATTCAAAGAACTTGTAAAAATTCATAAGTTGGCTTCTGACATGGAACTATCTAACACAAAGCCACAAAAAACTGACCACAAGTCTTCCAAAGGTGGACTCCAAAGCAAAGTTGTTGCTTCCAAAACCAGATAATCCTGTGAAATTAAATCTGTTGTTTGCTGGATCAACATCAGTATCTACACAGTAATTTCCAAGACCAAGAAGAACTGTCCCAGCAGTTGTATTTTCATTTGCCTCTCTCCTGTTAAAAAACAAAGATGTTTCCTATCAGAGCAACTTATCTTTGAACTCTTGAACAATTCATATATGACATGCCACATGCTGACTGTCTTTTCTACATGAAATTCTAGCTCTAAACACGCAACAGGTAATGAAGAACTCAGAATCTAATCCATGTGTTGTGGTGGACAACAATGGGCAGGACATAAATATTTAGTCAGATCCAAACCATAAACCTGGAACTTGATAAACTTCAGAGGCTGCCATGAGATGTTAATGTTCAAGAAGATAGTTCAGTTAATAATTAGCTATGTAAAACTTTTTTACAGCACTCATTTCTTCAGTATGTGATAATGTTCTCCTGATGGGAAAATTGGTTTTTCCTCCTTTACTAATAGCTGGCCAGTTCTGCTGTTGTGTGAAACTGGTGGTTCTGGTCCTGCTGTTGCCAGGGAGGGTCCCTGTGGTGCACATGGTGGAACTGGGGTCAGAGGATGTGGATTTCTTTTTTTTTTTAAATCAAAAGTAAATACAAAAAATCATTAAGAACCATCTGAAATACCATTAAGCCCTTATTTTGTTTCCCTTGTGCAATCCCTCCAAGTCTAGTTCTTTATTTGATTGCATTTTTTTTTCTAAAGAACTTTGCTTTCTTCAGATGAAAATGTAAGCTCCCTGGATAACAGAGGCTGTTATGTTATTGTCATATGGATGTTGTAACTAAGCTCTGAAGAACTGGAGTCTCTTCCTGCTGGTACAGAAAAGTACATGATTTAAATGCAAGACATTTCTATCAGATAGTGAGCAAGCAATTTAAACACAAACCCACTAACTGGGAATTCCTTATATTCCTTACTGCATAGGTTGCTGTCCTGAAGTGCTAGATTTTAACCTGTAGGATAGCCAGAATACCCTAAGTGTACCTGAGGAACTGCTCTGTGCAATGCAGGGCACCCTGAAAGTCCAGAGCCCAGGCACCTCAAACACTTCAGAGGCACTATTTTATCTTTAGCCTTTCTATGACACACTTCATCTGTCCAGTGGAGTTAATGTTCTGTCCCCACCTGCAAATATAAACTGCCTGATCATCACAAAGGTCTCAGAGCACCCATAGCCATAGGCCCTGACTAACTCATCACACAGGACACCTATAACAGAGGGACTGTGAAGACCTTAGAGCCTGCATTAGATAAAAACCATGAGCTCACCAGGGAGAGGGTGAGAAGAGGGGATCAGGAAGTTTAAAAGAAAACTCCAGAACTGACTCTCAGGCTCTCCCTGGTAAATGATTCCCCACAGTTTAGCATGAAGTAAGAAAGGAGGAGCCTGGACCTGAAGTCAGAAAAGTAACTGTAACACATGGTTCTGGTATCTTAAGGTTTAGGTATATGACAGAAAGACAAACAGATTATCTCACTATAGACAGAATTTTTCAGTCCAGATACCCAGTTTGAACATGTCAGAAAATGCCAATTTAATGCCCTTTAGTTCAGTTAAAGTGAACACTAACCTTTAAAGGCTAACAATAAACATCCATCTGACCCTCTAGCTATAGATCTGGGGACCCTAACTGGTGTGCCCTAGACTGCACACTGGGCTGAAGCCACAAGGCAGCACTAAAGCACTGGAAAGCCCCAGTAGCTGAAGGCAGAAGGGTTGCAGTGTGGTGCCACTAAAGCACCGAAGAGCCCCAGTACCTGAAGGCAGAGGGATTGCAGCGTGGAGCGTTGTCGTTGACATCATCAATGATGACTGTGATGTGTATTTCGCTGCCGTGAGCGCTGGGAGCACTGTCCTCCACCCGCACGCTCAGCGACACGCTGGGATGGAGCCGCAGGGGACGGGCATCCCTGTCAATCCTCCCAGCCACCTGCAGCGCTCCCGTCCCTAGGGAGAAAGCAGACACAGGTTGGATGTTCCCCGTGAGGAGAGGTGAAAAACACTCGTGGTTGTTCCCACCACAACCACTTCAGGAGGAGACAGGGTAGCTCATCAAGCAGGCAGTGGAATAAAAAGTCTTCTGTGCAAATCGTGGCTGGTTTAGTTCTTTTCTGCAATGATAGGAAGTGGTTCTGCAAGTTCTGTGTGAGACTTTGATGGCCAGCCAGCCACTGCTCAAAACCAAGCCCTAGTGGCCTCAGCACAGGGCTTGGGAAGCAGTTAGTTTTCCTTTATGGTCTCAAAGAGCTAGTGCAAGTCAGAGTTGATTGCACTCACAGAAGATGAAGGACAATGAGCTGCTGGTGCCTGTGCTGTCCTTGCTCCAGCTACTGAGGCCATTCCCTTCCTGCTGTTCTCATTCAAGCATCCTTCAGCACCTCCACATCCACTCACATCAACAGAGCTCTCTCAGCTGTGACAGCTTGCACCCTGCTCTGCTCAGCCAGCCACTCTGCTTTCCCATTTCTGTTAGCAAGCCTCCTGTAGTTTCTGTGGCACAGCACTATTCCCAGAGCCCAGAGGAGACAGCAGCACACTGTGTATATCCTTCTGGAGTGTAACTGGGTGGAGGGTGGCCACACATGGCCAGAGAGCAAAGGGAATCTAAAGCATTTAAGGAGCATTCTCCCAGCACTGTGAGTGTGGCACTCCTTGCAGCTGTGATAAGCTGTTCTACAGACATAGCAGATAAGGAGCAAAGCAGTCACTGAATGCCATCCCTGGGGCAAAAACCTCAGGACACTGGTGTAGGTACCCTAGAGAGCTCAAGGAGGAGATAGGACCAGCATGAGGGAGAGGACTCTGTTTGGATGGCCTTGCCTGAGGAGAGTCATGAGCTGAGCAATGAAGCTGAGGTGCAGATTTGCTGAGGAGATTGCAGGCAGGAGAGAGGACACTGTGGTCTAATTGCAGCCATTTCTAGAGCCCCTGCAGTCCTCAGAGATTCAAAAGGCAGGTTATCTTATTTCCACCCAAGTGACTGTCACCTTCCAGCTCTAAGTCAATGTTTGTCAAGAAGTTACCTTTGAACTACTTTCTTCAAGTTATCTTACTGCATCTTGGTCAGCTGACCAAAGATTGGAACTTAATAACATCAGGAGCATTTCTTATTTCTAGGGAGAACCACAGAATAAATGAAGTCCATTTAAAGCTAAGGCAAAAACATTTTCTCCAAAGTAGCCACTCTCTTTTTTGGGGTGTCAGAAGACACATTTTTATTTGTCTTACTTGGATTTATGGAGAAATATCTGTTAGAAGACTGGATGCTGTAGAAAAGTCTGCTGGGAGAGTCTTCATCATCAGGATCTTGAGCTGTTATGTTGGCAACAAGAGTGCCTGGGCTTTGCTCCTCTGGAATCCTGTAGATTCTTTGCTTTCTACAAGATAAATCAAAAATCATCAAAGTGCTCAACTGTGTTTGCAAAGGCAGCTGATTCCAGACTTCTCTGAGCAGCCAACTGCAGCAGCAGAGCCATGGCCACTCTGGGCTCTGAGGTGGCTCTTTGCACATCACAGTCAGTTGCCCAGTCTCTGGTTCTGCCAGCTGGACATGCAGCAATAGCTCAGCTGGGATGTGGTCACAAACCATGACATGGGCACACAAAGGACTGTCCTTCCCCTGCAAAACCATTTTGACTTTCACAGAAGCATGGAAGATGAAGGTGGAAGAGGTTGTTAAGTCAGGCAGCCCCTCTCCCTGCAGAGCCAACAGCTTGTAAAGTCACTTGCTTTAATTCCTTCATTTTGCAAGAGAAAAAAAAACAAAAACAAAAATAGAAGCAGTTATGTAATAAATCATCTTTTGGAATGGATGGTGGGACTAAGCTGTGTATTATGAAAGGCTGAGTTGCCCCTGCAGTGGGTGGGACAGGGAGGAGCACTCCTGTGGGTGACCAAATGTGCTCCAAACTCCCAGCAGCATCTGTCTGTCTGATTCATTTCACACAGAGAAAATGCTGCCTTACTTGCTGTGGTTTGGTGTACCAGTGATCCCCAATTTCCCATGAATGAAGTGAGTTTTATAGCTCAGCTACAGTGTGGCAGGCAGCTGTGCGGGATTGCTTACAGGGGCTGCAGTTCACAGGGGTGCTCAGGAATGGAAATATGGTAACTGAGCCACGTGCAAAACAGGAGTGGGCAAGCACACAAGGATTGTGCAAGGCATTTGTGAAGGGTGATTTACAGTAATCAAACACACAAACTTCTGCTTCTAGAAATCAAAGGGAGCTGAAGGTGCTCAAGAGTTCAGCAAAGCATTAGCTGTGTGTTTCAGTACTGAGTCTTTCATGTGCATCCTAAACCTTCTGTGCCACTGCTGACTGGGGCCAGAGGAGGCCACGGAGATGCTCAGGGGCTGGAACAGCTCTGCTCCCAGCACAGCCTCAGGGAGCTGGGCTTGTTCAGCTGGACAAGAGAAGGCTCCAGGGAGACCTTAGAGCACCTGCAGGGAGCTGCTCCAGAGCCTGGAGAGGGGCTGTTTACAAAGGCCTGCAGGGAAAGGCCAAGGGGCAGTGGTTGGAATGAGCAAGGAGTGGCTGGAGATGAGAACTAAGGCAGAAATTGTTTCGCAGCAGAGGGGTGGGCACTGGAGCAGGGTGCCCAGGGAGGTGGTGGAGGCCCCATCCCTGGAGACATGGGGCAACTGGGGAAGGGAGCTACAGCCACAGAACAGAAGCTGCCATCCCCCCAGGTCTCCACTTGCACCTTTAAAAATGGTTAAGAAGACCCAGAATCTCCAACTGTTTTGTCAGCTCATGTGCAAAGAGGAAAGCACACAGGGGAGGAATCACCCAGTGCTCTCCCAGTCCAAATTCCTAACTTACAGCCAGAAGTAAACAAGGCTTTGTGAAGGTTGTGCAGTCAGTGTATTTATTTTCTATCTCCCTCTTGGCATTGAACTGCTTCCTTCCTTGTTCTTCTGTTGCTTCCAGAGTCACTCAAAACCAAAACAAATAGCAATAGATCTCCCTCACAGCTAACAAAAAATGCCCCCCCAGTATGGAGGGACATCTCTAACTGGGTTTGGCTCTAAGTAGGGAACTCCCTATGTCCATGGAACCACAACTCTGACCTTCCTGTGGACAGCAACCTCACCACCAGCTCTCCCTTCACTGCCCTACCCTCCTGCCCCCTCCAGATCTCTTGGGAAGAAGCAGGACCTGAGAGAGCACATCCCCATAGCACCAAGGACCAGTACAGCTGGGGAGGAGCTGGGAGCCACTTCCTACACAGCTGCTCCTGGGCTGTGTCCTGTTGTCCATCTGTCTGCCACCTGCCAGGGGCTCTTTCCAGGGTTGTTCAAGCAGACCTGTCACACACTGCAGTGTAATTAGGAGGGAAGCATATGTTTGTTTTCTTGTCTTCTCCTCTGTTTTCCTGACTCCACAAGTTTTCCATTGATTTTAACAGCCAGAATTTCAAAAGACTGAATGCCAGTGTGGTGCTGTGAACACCAAAACCAGATGTGCTTGCACATACTATGGGAACAATTAAAAAGAGCCTTTGAAACTCTGTTCTTGACAGCTTTGATCCAGAGGAAAGGTTTGCTAACTGGAGTTCCCCAGCTCCCAGTCCAGCACTCATTACTCCAGGGTCAGAAAGCAGAGCCCCAGCATGCAGCTCACACTGTAGCAAGCAGAGGCCATATGTCATATATATATATATATATATATATATATATGTGACATATATGTCTCATTTCATCTCAAGTTCTTCACAAACTGAGCTGCTCTTTGTGGTCTGTAGTGTCCATCTAAAAGGAAGAAGATTCAAACAAATTCCAGGCTTTATGTGACATAGAACTACCTTGGACTTTAGGTGTTTTGGATGCACAAGTCCCTGTAGCTTTCACTAATTCCAACAGGTAGATAAGTATTGCAAAGAGCTCCTTCCAGGCATAGGGATAAATAAGCAGAAATGGCAACATTTGGAGGAAATAATCAGTCTAGAATGCAACTGGAAAATGTTGGCACAGGGAAGAGGATTGTTTGTGGCAGTACAGTAAGATGGAGCAAGCTGCTGATGTTATTGATTGTTGCAAAACTGAGGTTCATTTAATAAACAAGTAGCAACCACAAAAAACCCTATCTATTTCTAACATTTCATCCTTCTGTTTCTTCAGATTCTCCACCCATTTCCCCAGCAAGGCCAAGCCCCTGGCCTCAGCCCAGGAGCTGTGCATTGCTTTGGCTCTACAAAACACCCAGAAGATTGCCCCAAGAAAGTGGAAACCTTCTGACATGATCCAGGTGCTGCACTGTCCTCTCCACTGCATAGATGGCAGGAAAGCAGCCATCAGAAATAGTCTCATCAGGGACCTCAGGATCAGGAGACACAGAGTATCTTGGATCCAACCAGTCTCTCGTGCAAGAGACAAAGGCAAATCAACAGAATCAGATGGATTAATAATTGTCAAGCTCCTGCTTTAGAAAGACTCATCCATTGTGCTTTCCTCCTGGAGACACACATACATTCTTTCCCATTTTCCCAAAGTGCAGAAATATTCCAATTCCACCACTGGTCTTCAGAAGCTGTTTCTCACTGGTGTGCTAGGACACCATGTCCTGCTTGTGCCACACAGTAAGACACAGCTAATGCTTCCAAGATCACGGGGGGTTGTGTACAAGTGTGTCTGGGAAGAAGAGGAAGCCAGATCAAAACTGAGACCTGTTTATGTCTAGACATTTCTGCATGAATAAGCATCAGTGTGGTGAATGCACATCTGCAGGAGGGGTAAATCCTGGATCATTCTACTCACACAGGGTAAAATTCAGCTCCTTGTCTGAACCTGTCCAAAGGTCTCTGTGTAGCTTTAGCCTGTCTTAAAACCAACAGGTACAAGCTTGTCTGGCTGTTCTGAGCATGAAGGCAGAGCCTGGAAAACTTAAAACTATTAAGAATATAAATAAGAATACAAGAGGGAAATGAGGGCAGAGCTTTCCAGTAAAAGAACTGGGACAGAACAACATTTAAATACTGTTTTCAGCAGTAATTTGTTGTTCTATTTACTTGCCCTGATGTTACACCCTCTCAGTGGTGTCAAAGCTGGGAAAACAGCTACACTTGGAGTACAATGGCAGTTTTTCACTCACGTGGTGAAGTAAGGTCTTTCATCATCAATGTTAATGATATTCACAGTCACTGTTTTAGTTGAGTTGAGCCCGCCTGGATCTGTCACTGTTATGTTTAGAAAGTAACTGAAATAAGAAGACAAAACAAGAATCATCCTGTGGCTGTGCAGGAAAACATTCCCCTGCCCACTGTAAGCTGACAGACCATGGGAATAAAATTCATCCTCACCGATGTGGATCCTTCTCATAATCAAATTTCTTGGTGGAAAAAATGGCTCCACTTTCCAAGACCAAGAAGGGCACTGGAGCAGGCTGCAGGGAATACTGAAATGAGAGCAAGGAATTTGGGTTTGTCTCTTTAAACATCCCTCCCTTCTTTCCTTGCCTTGCAGAACAGGCCAGGTTACAGCACAGCATTTGCTCCAACTGTGCTGGAACACACTGGCAGCAGATGCCAGCACAAGCCCTGATCAGCTGAGCCAGAGCAGCTCAACCCTGGGCACAGGTGCTTTGCTGCCCAGCCAGGGGAGAGCCACTGACACCTTCAAGCCCCTGCTGTTGTCTACCTCTGTGAACTCCAGGTCTGCAGTGAATTCACATGGGGAACAGCCAGCAGAGCCACAGAGCAAAATCCAGCCTCCTAGTGGCAGCAGAGAACTCGGGTAAAGGAGAGAAGAGAGGAGGAATGAGGCTGGATTTGGGGAGATCAGAGCTGGGGAAAAAGCAGAGGTCCAGATGATGTTGTCTTCACAGAGCACCAGAGTGTGTGAGGCTGAAGGGAGTTCACAACCACTGAAGGGTGTACCGCAGCCACTTTATGCACTGCACAACACAGTGCAGGGCCGTGGGGGGTGCTGAGCACCCAGCACCATGCCCAGTGAGGAGAAAGGCACCACACTGCTTCCCATGGCCATGAGATGCCTACTGCATACCCACTGTCCTCCCTGTGCAAAGTCATCACCAAACAGCCCTCGAGGACATTTCCTCTGCCAGTGCAGGTGCCAGTACCACCCATGAAGTCTGAAGTATGGAAGAGCAGAGGGGCAGGCACCACACAAGTGAGCTGCAAAATCCACTCAGCAGCTCTGTCCAGGGGTGCAGCTGCTCTTGCTTTTTGGACCAAAACAGGAGGCACAGAGAGCTGAGTGAAACAACTTGTCTTCTGCAATGAGAAATTCAATTGACATTTCTTTCAGAAAAGCATCTAAGTGACCACAATACTTTTAAGATTTTTCTGCCAGTTGACCTTTCTAAAATCCCTTTCTGGATTTTTACCTGTTGCCCAGCTATCAATCCAGGCTGGGGATGAGGGGCCAGAGCAGCCCTGCAGAGAAGGACTTGGGGGTGCTGAGAGAGGAGCAGCTGCCATGAGCAGCCAGGGTGAGCTGGAGCCCAGCAGCCAATCCAGCCTGGGCTGCAGCAGGAGCAGTGTGGGCAGAGATGGAAAGAGGGGATCCTGACGCTCTGCTCTGCTCTGGGCAGAGCTCCCCTGGAGCCCTGTGTCCAGCTCTGGAGCCCTCAGCACAGCAGGGCCATGGAGCTGCTGGAGCAGGGCCAGAGGAGGCCACGGAGATGCTCAGGGGCTGCAACAGCTCTGCTCCCAGCACAGCCTCAGGGAGCTGGGCTTGTTCAGCCTGGAGAAGAGAAGGCTCCAGGGAGACCTTAGAGCACCTGCCAGTGCCTGCAGGGAGCTGCTCCAGAGCCTGGAGAGGGGCTGTTTGCAAAGGCCTGCAGGGAAAGGCCAAGGGGCAGTGGTTGGAATGAGCAAGGAGTGGCTGGAGATGAGAACTGAGGCAGAAGTTGTTTCCCAGCAGAGGGGTGGGCACTGGAGCAGGGTGCCCAGGGAGGTGGTGGAGGCCCCATCCCTGGAGACACTGCAGGTGGGCTTGAGGAGGCTCTGAGCACCCTGCTCTAGCTGAGATGTCCCTGCTCTCAGCAGGGCTTGGGCTGGGGGAGCTCTGGAGCTCCATTCCCACCCAGACAGTTCTAGGATTCTCTGATTTCTGTATCTGCAGTTTCTTATGCCTAAGATTCTTCAGGAGTTAGACAATGTGTAACTCACTGGCACTGATTTTAGACACAAAGCAGAGCTAAGCCCCCAGGCCTCTGCCTCCCTCCTCATCAGCTCAGGTTTGGTGGTTTAACTGGGTGAAGCCTGGGGATGGACTTCAAGCCAATGACTCTCTTGAGCAACACTACCCATTGCAGTGGCTTCTTTGGGTTTGACTCTTGAACGTGCCACATTTTCTTAACTGAAGGTCACAATGTTCCATGGAATTGTCAGAGAGCTGAGATTCAGTTGCCTTGTGATTTCTTTACTCATTTTAAAAAAAAAGTCACTTATCTACAAGAAATATTTTGCAAGCCATTTAATAATAATGTATTTTTTTAAACCACAAGTTCTACTGTATCTCTGTTTACCTATATCAAACTCTGCCTTCAATATCCCTTCATTTTGGAGGGCTGAGAACTCAAAATGCAATTTGTGTCCAAACATCAAGGCTGGGTTTCTTAGGTTTATTATTGAAAAGCTGCTTTTTTTTTCCTGACTAAACCTTTTCTTCTGCTCCTGATAAGGAAGTTGTTGAAAGATGCTGGCAATTAGCATGTCAGATGCAGGGGATTAATTATCTTTTTTTTATTATTATTTATTTAATCCAACTTACTTTGAGTTGAGCATTTTCAGGATCAGCTGCTTCAACCTGGTAAATGCATTCTGGAGGGGTTCCTTCCAAGATATAGATAGCTACAGCTGCATAAACAGATGTGTGCTCAGTGTTAATTGGGTAAGAATAAAGGACACAGCAGCAAACCTACTGATACACTGACATATTACTGCCTGAGAGTGTCTGCTCACTTCACAAGTGTCATTCCAAAATCATCACAAAGAGCACAAACACTCTAAAGATGAAAAGAAACCAATGGCATGTCTGTAAACAGGCAGCCATCACTGTGAGCTGCAACATGAATTGTGCCTTGGGGAGAAAGGCTGATTTTTACACCCAGCCTCTCTTGAGATGCTCACAAGGTGGAGATTAAAGTGGTGCATTTGGGCAACACTTGTGTCTGTCCTTACTGTGCAGCTGGGGAGAACAGAGCCCTGTGCTAGCTCCTTCCTCATCACCATCCCCTCTCTGTCCACTGCTCGAGAGCTCAGAGCCTTTCCTCTTCATTGCTGCTTTTCCTTTACATCTCTGGGGTAAGTAAATAGTGGATAGTCTGCAGTGGCTTAAATTTTGTGGCCTCTTAAGGGTGCTAATTCAGTGCTGGGTGTGTTTCTTTCCATGCCAGGAATCATCCCAGCTGGGCTGCCCCTCACCGTGTACTGGCAACTGGTTTCTGTCTCCTGGCGTAAAGAGAATACCAGAACAGCAGATCTTTAGATCACATTATTTGCTTTATGCCCTTTTGTGTCTTCTGGACCTGCTGTTTCTGGACTATTAATTTCCAGTGTGACCCCTGCTGACTGCTGCTTCTCATCAGAGCAGTGGGAATCCCAGAGCAGCGTAATGAGCTGTTCCCAGAGGACAAGGATCTGAATATAAAGTTTAATGAGAGGGAGATGCTTTTTTATAACCAGCAAATGTGCAATTAGTGTCTAATTGTAGCTGGTACTGTTAACTAAAGCCACCCAGTTAGACAGATCAGACATCTGTGCTCACCAATTGATGGCAGCTCTGGCTGAGAGTTAAGCTGCTGCACTTATTAGCACGGAGCTCCCCCGAGGAGCCGGTTCCAGGCAGCGCCGCTCCCCTCGAGTGTCACCTCTCATTACCATGAGATTCCAGCAGCACCCATCATGTGCAAGGCACCAGCCAGAGCCAGAGGATGACACAGCCCCTCTCCTAGGGGAAGCTAATTTGCCTTACAAAGGACTGCATGGCAGCAGGAAGGCTGGTGTGAGTCAGTGTGCTCGGGAGGCATCAGTGGAGCAGGGAGTTTGGGGCAGCCTGGCCTGATCCTGCCTGCAGGTCTGAACTCTGCACCACCACTGGCCACCCAGGGCTACCAGTCACAGCCTGTGGGCTACAGCTGCTAGTGCAGAGAGAGGGGGTGCAGCAGCCAGCACCAAACACCTGCACAACCACATCACAGTTGGATGTTTTCAGATGGCAATCAATGGAACATTACTGAGTGCTTTTCCATACAGAGCTGTTATCTTTCAAGACCTCAACACCTCATTAAATCATAAGAGCACATTTGTATTCACTGCCTGAATCAGAGTCATCCGGGTTGGAGAAGCCCCTTGGGACCATCCAGTCCAACCATCACCCTACTCTACACAGTTCACCCCTAAACCATGGCCCTCAAACCCACAGCCAACCCACCCTGAAACACCCCCAGGGCTGGGGACTCACCCCCCTCCCTGGGCAGCCTGTGCCAGCCTCTGGCTGCTCTGTCAGTGCCAATTGTTCCCTCCTGCCCAGTCTGCCCCTGCCCTGAGCTGCTCTGTCTGTGTGTGAACACACAAACACCTCACTACACTCTGTCACCTACAGTACAATGTTTCCAGGTCCCTCTCATTAGTAAATGAACAAGATAAGAGTAACCAGAGAGCAAGAGAATTATTTCCTATCCTTTTTATTGATGGTGCTGTCTCTTGTATTAGGTACTGCATGGCAAGCAAAGCCTGCCCTGCCAGCAGCTGGGGGCCAGGCACTGCAGCCTCACTCCTCCTCCTTGCACCTTGAGACCTCACTCTTCAAACTGATTTTCCACTCAATTTCTCACCTGCAGATGCAACTGCAATGTACAGGTGTAAACCATGGGCAGAGCAATGCTTTTATCTTTTTCCCTCAGAAATTCTTGCACATATACAACATACACTTATGTCAATGTATCTTGGTTCTCCAAATCACTCCAGTTTTCAACACAGTACTGAAACAAATACCCATAGTTAGTGGTTATATCCTCACCTAACTTCAAGTTTCAAAGACATACCTCTAGGTAGGTATTCTCATAAAAAAAATAATAATATATATATATGTATTTTTTGGGGGTAAGAATAAAGGACACAGCAGCAAACCTACTGATACACTGACATATTACTGCCTGAGAGTGTCTGCTTACTTCACAAGTGTCATTCCAAACATATATATATATATAAACATATATATGTGTGTGTGTGTGTGTGGTATAAAGCACTTTGGGGGTTTTCTTCTTTTAATTCTTCAGATTCTTCAAAATGATTACATTCTTTTTGGTCAAAGCTTCCAGAAAACTAAAAGGTGGAAGCATAGCAAATATTTGTGTAAAATGAAGTTCTGATAAAAGCAGTTTCCTGCTCCTCCCTTGTTTCCCTAAAGGAAAATGCTTAGACCACTTTCCCTAGAGGCACTGCATGCAGCTTTAGTGGTTTTAAAGCTGGTATCTTTTCAAGTGCTGCTGATTTCAAACAGCACCATTGTCTTACCTTGGATTGCCAAATTGCCTCGAAACACAGGGTGCTCGTTTTCATCTGTGACTTGGACAGTCAGGATGTTCAGGTCAGTTCTCCCAGCTCTATCTTCAACAAAAATCTGTAAATCAAAGCTCTTTGGCATAGTTTCATAATCTAAGACAGGGTTTCCAGTTGTAACAACCTGAAAATAATAATTAAAAGAAATGATATATATAATCATATACATGGTGCAAGAGATAGAAATTTCAGTCTATATGAATGAAGACAAGCAAAGCAACACCTTCCATCAGTAAGCAGGGAGCATTTTAGATGATCTCCTACTTGCTGGCACATTTATTGGCAGAAATGTGAGAGTAAGAGTGGTGAGACCAAAATGTGAGACCTCCAGGAAAGCAGAGGCAGGAGGGAGCTGCAGGAGCACACTGTGTAAGAAAGGAACCAGAAGTCTTCTGCAGAAATGGTGAACTAAAAAAATTACATAGGTCTTAAGTTTTTCAAGATTGACAAGGCAAACATTTGCTTTATGGGTTTTCTTTAAAGGCTTCCAGCTCTGCACATTGCCTCTTAACACTGAATATGTACAAACACAAGACTGATATTCCACGAAAAAAAACCACATTAAATGAATTAATTTTGGATTTAGGATGAGTCCAGAGCAACAGCAGGATGCTGGAATGTGTGTGTCTCCAACCTCAGTGCTGGAGCTAGTCAAGAACCTCCCTCTCTTGGACAAGAAAGGAAAAGGTGACTGGTAAATTTGCTGTACAGCTGAAAAACTGTGATGCTCAAGCACAGCAGCAATATGCTCTGCAGCTGGAAGAGGAGTTGGAGCTCACTAGTGTGTGTGACAAATGAGTGTCAGTGTATTCACAACACTGCAGAATGGAGGAGCCTGGAGAAGCAGGAGAATGATGAAATAAATCCTTGATATTAGATAAGAAGCTGTGGCCAGAGAACAAATACAGAGGTGATGTCAGCACAATTAGAAGACAGAAACCAAAACAGAGCCAACTAACAAAGACAGCTGGAGGAGAGTGAACAGCAGCACAAATGTTTTGTGCCTTCTGGTAAGTAAAACAGCTGCTCTCTGGAACCTTGTGGACCTTTCTGTTGCAATACTGCAGGAGAACACTGCTGTGTCCTGGATGGTACCTCTCCTGTGTTGTGCAAATAGAAGTTTCCCCTAAGAGCACTGCTAACTCAGAGAAAACACTCTACAGAACCTTGTCACACCAGAGGGAAGGTTGCTTTCCAAAGTGAATGAGTGCTGGGAATCTAAATATAGCAATGAATTCAAAATGAGAAACTGTTCAGTTTTAAGTCAGAATTATGTGGGGATTACCCCTCCAGTTTACAGCCAAATCATAGAATCAGAAAGTCACAGAATGGTGGGGGTTGGAAGGAACCCCTAGAGATCATCCAGTCCAACCCCCCTGCCAGAGCAGGGTCACCAGAGCAGCCCACACAGGCTCCAGGGGGGCTGGAATCTCTCCAGAGAAGGAGACTCCAGAACCTCTCTGGGCAGCCTGTGCCAGGCTCTGTTCTTCCTTCACAGGGAAGAAGTTTCTCCTCATGTTGAGGAGGAACCTCCTGTGTTCCAGCTTGTCCCTCACATATTTGTATTGTCACTGTCACAGCCAGACTGGCCAGATGCACATCTTCCAGCCTTCTAGAGACCTTGCAAGTGAAGATGTGAATCTAGAGGGTCTCTTCCTAGGTTGCTCTAGACACCAAAGTGCCAGAGGGGAAGGCTGCAAGCCACAGTTCACCTCTCCTCCAGGTAGGAGCAATGCTAGCTGATAAAATCAGCACTGTACACACTTGAAGCAGCTGCAGACAGTGCAAAGTCACCCCACAACTGTCTAAGAATTTCACTGCTCCCTCCTTGGCTCCTGGGCTGCAGAGGGAGCATCACTAACAGCACGAAGGCAGCACTAGGTTTTCATGCATTCAATGCATCTGCCCATGGGATCCTTCCAGCAAAAGGAAGTCAAGGGGGGAATGGGAAGCCACAGACTCTGTGACTGTCTCAGAAATCTCAGAACAGAGCAAGAAATGTGATATTGCCTTGGCTTGCTGCAACAAGAGTAAATGTGCTTCATAAATAAAGAAGAGCCTGTGCTAACAGGTACTTAGCTAATCTGCAAACCCCACAGCAAGCAGATGAAATGCTGCCTTTTTCTGTGCTTTAGCAAATTTGCAATGGCAGCAGGTAGAGCTGAGCTATCTCATTTTAGATCCCATCACTTTTGTAAAACATTGTACAACACAGCATAAATAATTAAAAGTAGCAATGCTCAGCAAATAAATGAACTAAGAATCCTCAAGTGTATTTATCCTTGCCTTATGAGTTGTAATTAGCACTCAACTGCTAATTTGCAGAATTTGTATATAGCTTTCTTTATGATTTCCTCATTTTCTCATCTTTGTTCCAGTCCCTCAAGTGAGTTAGGAAACCCTGAGAACAGCTACAGTTCAGGCAAGACATGCCAAGGCTCACAGGCCATTCTGGAAATGGGGCTGTGGGATGAAATAAACTGGCACTTTGGAAGAAGCAGTCCCCAGCCTGCACATTTCTTCTCCATTCACTGTCATCCTTGCATTACTCTCTGCACTCTGCTAGAACAAGATTCTACCCATCATCCATTCCTTGAAAAAACCCAAACAAAACAACAAGAAAGGACTTTTTATCTCTTTGCAGGGTTAGTTTTCCTCCAGATTAATTTCTCAGTCCCACTCAACAAGCAGCAATAACATGTTTGTGCTGCACAGCCCAGGGATGGCAGGGGATAAGAGCAAGCAGCTATAAAAACCACAGAAGCACAGAATGGCTTGAGATGGAAGGGACCTTAGAGCTGATCCAGTTCCAACCTCCCTGCCAAGGGCAGGGACACCTCCCACTAGAGCAGGTTGCTGAAAGCCTCAGAAAGAAGGACCATGGTTTGCAGGTAGCTTTAACTCAGGATGCCAGAATACAGCCTAAGGAAGAGTCCCACATTATTCTCTGTCAGCAAAGCCAGCTTGAGGGAGTTACACATTTCCTTCTGCCTGCTACACCCCCTCAGCTCACCCAGGCCAGGTGTTTGTGCACCCACATCTATGCTTCACAGGTGAAAGAAGGCTTTTCTGGGTGGTTTTTTTACCATTTCACTGTTTTAGCTGCAAATCAGCAGCTAAAGAACCAGCAGAGCTGGCACAACTGAGCTTTGTACTCTGCTGGGTGGTGGGAGCATGGAGCAGCAGCTCCCCACAGCCAGGTTGAGCTGCAACCCCCTGGGATCACAGTCCTACCTTCCCCAAGTTTTCTCCCAGAAGCACCAGCAAAGAGAATGAGCCCTTGGATCAGTTCTGGGAACATCTGAACTTCCTTAGAAACAACAACCAAACTGTATTAACTTCTAAAGATGCTACTCTGTGTATCCATATCTGCTAAAGACACCCTGCAGTGTCACTCTTCAGGCTCAGACAAGCAAGTTACAGTGGGATGACAAGTTATCATGCATCTGAACCTTAATTGCCAGTGACAAATGTGAGCTAATACTTGCTAATTTATCCAGCAATGCAAATTAGCCTGAAGTAATAGAAAGAGTTCTGCATTTGCCATAGGACAAGAGCAGACAATAGATGGAAATAGATCACAGATGTGTGGAAGTGTGATGACTTCTTACCTCAAGATAAGTTCCTTGTGTGTCACAGCCTTTGGTCACAATTAAATATGACTTTGATCTGACTCATCTTTCTTTATTTTGGAAGTGACTCAAATTCATTTTCATTCTGGATGAGAGTGGCCAAACAGAAGCTGCATCTGGTTTAACCAACCCACTGCAAATTCACTGTGACTCCATATACCTTAAGTGGAAAAACTATGGACAAACCCTCAAAACGGAAGCAGACCCTATATGTCTTCACATCTTCTTTTCCAAAAATCACATTTCTTTTTTTTTCTGTCACAGAATAAATAGAATTATTGTCATAGGTGGGTTTTACCCAGATGCAATTAAAAATTTCGTCATTATTGCTATTCACTTGTCATATTTATTACAGCGTGACCAAATACTACCACAGCCTGCATTTGCAAATCTTTTTGGGTTCAAAACTGAGACACTGTGTGCTGTCAATACTCAGTAACCCAGGAATCATCTGCCTACATAACTGGACATTGGTCAAGCCAAATGTAAAACTCACCCTGTATTCAAGGTGTCCATTTGGCTCAATATCAAAAGCATCTGTGAGTGGATTGGAGTTGACTATGGTAGGAGGTATTGCAACACCTTCAGAAGACAATGGAGAAACAGTCACATTGAAGGTATAAACTGAAACACCAGATGCTGCATTTTCTTCAACACTGGCTGTTGCAGGTAAGCCCTTAAGCAACTGGGTTCTTCTACCTGCAAGATGAAAATGAATGTAAAATTACTTCTGGGAATCTCAGGCTCACAGGAGTGTGCAGCTTGTGCCAAGAGCTGCCATTAATGAGCACAAAATGGCCTCATTCTCTCGTTGTTTGTGAATGGGGGCATTGCATGGTAGTAAAACCAGTGCTAATGGCAAAATTATCAATCTTTTCTCTAATTCTCTATTGTCATCTAATGTGGCTGTTGTTAAATTAGCTTTGTTACTGCATCATTTGCCTTCATATTTGCCTTTATATAGAAGCAAAGAAAGAAAACATGTTTCTATTATTTTATTTCTACTCCCCTGAAGTATTAAAAGGGGGTAATAATCAGAGGGCTTTCCTAGGGCAGGAAGTTTGTCCAACACATCCCTAACCCATGCCCCAGGGAGGCAGCAGGCTGCCCTGGGAAGGGGGTCAGGATGGCACATTGGTCCCTCTGCCCCCCCCAGAAGAGTCACAACAATTGCCCATCTGCTTTTCCTTCTGGAGCCAGCTGTGATGGTGGGTCTATGATGGTTTGGTCTTTCTGGCATTTCTGACCTGGGTGAAACATCCTCCTCTCCTACAGCCAGTTCCTCCTGCAGGGTCCCAGACCTGTTCTGCAGGTAACTGTGGAGGTGGGAGATGCTGGGAGGGGATTCACCTGCTTCCCTGAGCAGGGACCTGTTTCCATTCCCCCCTTCTCTGATGTCCTCTCCTACTGCCTGGTGATGAGGGGAGGGGATCCTCTGGTTTCTGGGGGGTCTCAACCTGGTTCCTTTCTCTCAGGAGTGGGTCCACCCCCTGGCAATCTCCCTCTCACACTCCATGATACCCCTCAACCTCTTCACCTCATCCTTCAGCTCAGCCCCCTGACAGAGCAGATCATTTCCCTGGCTACATGACACAGGGGTTGTCTCCACCACCCGCCATTGCCAGTGCCAGGCTCTGACCCTCTCTGCAGCCAGAACACTGTCATGTTTGCTGGGTTCTCTGTCTGGGTACCACAGCTTTTCCAGCAGCAGCCTACGGCTGGACCTCTACAGCAACCAACACCTTGCCACTCGAGGGGCAGCTGAGATAAGCACCACTGACCACTTAAAGGGTTTGAGCTTCCCTTGTACACAGGCAGGAGCTCAGTGCCCTGCTGTATGTGCCGCAGGCAGCTGCAGCCCACAGAGACACCCACAGCCCCTGGGCGCTCCCCCTGTGCTCTGTGGCGGGAACTTTCCCGCCCTCCCTGAGGCGTCTCCCCGCCTGCGGCTGCTCAGCAGCGGCTGG